>OVAQ01000956.1:0-22635 GCA_900406345.1 Erysimum cheiri | reverse complement strand
ATAAAAGTGAAAATACAATACTAAATATTTATGAAAAAAAACATTAAAATATAAATAACAATAAACAAACAAACATATTATTTAAAGGCACTCCAATGTCCATCTGCCACGTCGCCCAACAACATGCCCAAAACCAGTTCCAGCCCGAGACCACAGTTCCTGATCTTAAGCCCAAAAACACATTTTTTTGAATTTTAATAATCCAAGATCACCATTGCAGTTGGTCCATTGCAGATGGCCTAATGAAACCAAGATTGATGATCCGATCTCGTGAGGCTAATATATGATACAACGGTCTTAGTTAAATATAATCGACATATAAGATTTAAAGGCACTCCAGGTTAAAAAAGAAATTATTGCAGAAAAAGCAGGCAAAAGTACTAGATACTGTTTGATCCAAAAAAAAAAAAAGTACTAGATACTATGTGAGTTTCTTTTCGAGTTTTTTCTAGTTCTTTATTTGACAACAAAATCCTACTTTTCCTGTTGTGATATCACGAATTCACCGATTGTTTATAAAGATAATATCGATATTACAAAACCTTTGCTTATGACATAGAAGTTTTGGGAAGAGTTTTCTCGTCCGTGTGTGTATTTTGTGTTATCTCTTTTACCTATGAATTTAACAAGTACAGTATAATGTAAGGTAAGGAGTAAGTACACATACAAAAACCTGCTTGTTACATCTAAAACAAATCTCTACTTCTATTATGTACAACTCTTCATTCAGTCTAAGAACTCCTATGGCTTCATCTCGCAAAGCACTCGCTCCAATTGTTTCTGAAGCGCTTGCGGGTAGGTGTGATCTTGCTGAAGGCAAAAAAAAAGGGGGGAAGTCCTAAAGCCTGTTAAAAGAGAGATATCATAAATGTGAAGCGAAGCTGTCTTACCTGTGACATTGGTTATAAAATTCAGATTTTTTTGAGCAGCAAGTGCTTTTAAGTTGTTCCAAGTATTAACAACAACAAGCTCCTCATATATAAGCTCCTGCTTCGGTTCTTTGGGACTGGTAGTTTTGGAAAATGAAGTAGCATTCAACTCTAATTCGAAAACATAGGCAAAAGATCTAACTCATCTAATCTAACCATGAATGCTTCTGATTTAAACTCTTAATAATGTTGACTTGTTGAGATTTATCAAGTTTCTTTTATTTCTATCCCAATAACTCTCTCTCTATCTCTCTTATTTACACCAAACCGAACCGAATTATATAAGATCCTCCGGTTTAGTTGGATTGAGCGGGCGATCCGACGATGTATAACTCCTCCATCTGAGAGGAAACAGCTAATCGAACAATAATGTCAGGTCTGGTCGCGACGTTGCCGTCGCCGTCGTCAGCGCCAAGATCCGCCTCAGACTTTTTTTCTGATCCTTACGAATCTCATCCTATCTGGTTCAAGCCTTCCCTCTTCCTTTCCCCTGGCTTCGAGTCCGAGTCCTACATCTCAGAGCTCCGTACATTCGTTCCCTTTGACACTCTCCGATCCGAGCTCCGGTCACACCTAGCATCCCTGAACCGCGAACTTGTTGACCACATCAATCGAGACTATGCCGATTTCGTGAATTTGAGCACCAAGCTCGTTGATATCGATGCCGCTGTAGTCCGTATGCGTGCCCCGCTCCTTGAGCTCCGTGAGAAGATCACTGGATTTCGTGGATCTGTGGAGGCCGCACTTTTCTCACTAAAGAATGGATTGCACCAACGTTCCGATGCTTCTTCTGCCAGGGAGGTTCTGGAATTGTTGCTCGACGCTTTTCATGTGGTGTCCAAGGTACTCTTGATTTTTCCATTGCTATTTTTGATTTTTTTTGGTTTTATATAATCTGAATGCTTCGCGTAAATTCATTGTGAATGAAGCTTGAAAAGCTTATTAAAGTTCTACCAACTACTCCTTCTGATTGGCAAAGTGAGGATCCTAATTCCTTGGCAAGGAGTTCTATGAATGATGAAAATCCAACGCAGCAAGATGGCACAACCATGAGAGAAACACAGAGCATGCTTTTGGAAAGAATAGCTACTGAAATGAATCGGCTCAAGTTCTACATGGCTCATTCACAGGTCTCCATCATGCATTTACTCTTCTTTTTTTATTTTTTTTGCTAAAATATTTGTTTCCCAAGTTCACATCATTGTCCATCTCAGAGTATAGATTACATTAGGAATACATCTCTGTTCTTTTATAGTCCAAAGTAGAAACATCTAGAAAAATTTAAGCCGTTATTGAGTTTCAAAGTTATAAAGAGCATAGAAAAAAATAGTGCATAGTGATGAAAGAGGGTTCGAGCATAGTGCTAGTGCATTCAAGTGTAGTATCCTGGGGATCAAACTAGCTATGAGTATGGGGCGTGAGAAGAGAATTTCAATGGCTTTGAGAAGATTGCTGATAAAAGAAACAGGTTACATGAGATGCTACCTGGTAAAATATTGGGAATTCTCTGGTGTTCTGCAGAAACGCCAGGATACTTGCTAGCCCTCAGAAGACAATACAACGTCTTACAACTGATGCTCACTATTTTTTTCTGTTATGCCAGTACAGAACCTCCCTTTCATTGAGAACATGGAGAAGAGGATTCAGAGCGCTAGTGTGTTATTGGATGCTAGCCTGGGCCATTGCTTCATTGACGGGCTAAACAACAGCGACACAAGCGTCCTTTACAACTGCCTTCGTGCATACGCTGCCATTGATAACACCAAGAATGCAGAAGAACTTTTTCGTACAACGATTGTTGCTCCATTTATACATAAAATTATTGCACATGAAACATCAGTGGGTGCTGCTGGAACATCGGGAGATGAACTTGAAAACGATTACAGACAGATCAAGCATTTTATTGCAAAGGATTGCAAAATTCTGCTAGAAATATCTTTGACGGGTAATTTGCTCACAATCTCTGTGTGATCATATTTGTTGAAGATCTCCAATCACTTTTTACAGCTCCATTTTTCTCTGGCAAAAGTTTCCCTGTTATATATATCTTATAAGCAGTATTTTACGCAAGTACACAGTAACCTAAATTTCATGGCTTATTATCTTCATATTTTAATGTAATACCACTCTTGTTCGTTAATCGTAATTGGACATTTTTTCCTTCCGAGTGTTGTTATATTTCACTCATTGTTCTCTTTTCTTGGTATCTTGTTGCTAAAACAGACAAATCGGGCTTGCATGTCTTCAACTTCTTGGCAAATTCAATCCTGAAAGAAGTTCTTTCGGCAATCCAGAAAGTCAAACCAGGAGCATTTTCTCCTGGACGACCTACCGAGTTCTTGAAGAATTACAAGGCAAGCTTGGATTTCTTGGCATATCTTGAAGGTAGATTAACTGATCTGCATCTTTCTCTGAGCTTGATTGCATGGCTTATCAGACGCTTTGTGAACTGATTTTCATGTGTATTATATAAGCAAATAATTTATCTTAATACCTGGTGATAAATTATTTGGATAATTTTCAGTTGAGTCGTACCATATATTTTTGTGAAGGTTATTGTCAGTCAAGGTCTGCTGTAACCAAGTTTCGAGCTGAAGCGATATGTATCGAATTCATGAAGCAATGGAATGTGGGAGTGTACTTTTCACTGAGGTACTCGAGAAATATCATAGATGGCTGTTGACTTACCATTAGAATAGTGGCTTCTCAGCTTCTCTCTAACTCGAAAATACATCATTTCAGGTTTCAGGAGATAGCTGGAGGCTTGGATTCTGCTCTTACTTCTGCTTCTCTGGTTTTCATTCAGGATTCTGACTCAGATAAACCGAGTTCGCCCAACTTAATGCTCAGACAGAGTGTTACTCTTTTGGAGAGCTTGCGATCATGCTGGAAAGAAGATGTTCTTGTTTTCTCTGCTGCTGATAAATTTCTTCGCTTGACCATGCAGCTTCTTTCGAGGTTTGTGAAATTTGACTATAATATTATCTTCACCCACTAGATTTTGTTTCAATTCTCATTTTGATAATGTGCTAATAACATGTAGATATTGCAATTGGGTGTCATCTGCGGTGAATACTAGAAAGACTAATGCCAGCCCGAATCCTGGATGTGAATGGGCAGTTTCAGCCACTGCAGAAGATTTTGCATATGTAAGTCACTTTTTATGTGGATTGTCTCTCAGTTTCTCTTATTTTGGACTTTTTGGGATTCTGCAATTTTGTGTTTACTAATCCAGCTGCTGTTATGTTCTCTGGGATAGCCTGATAACTGTTTTCATTTTTAATTTGGTTGTGAACTTACATTTTTATAATTGAGTGACAAAAATGCTTTAGTTAAGAAGTAAACTCGAACTATCTGATTTCACATAAAAACATGAAATCTAGTCACGTAGACCATATGGTTAATCGTTTAATTTTATTGAAATATTTACATGTTACCTTCCCTGCAGGTTTTACATGATGTAAATTGTCTAGTTGCAGAGATTCGTGGCAATTACGTTGGACTTATATCGCACTATTTATTTTCATGCTCCTCTGAAGTTCTGGATGTGGTGAGGAAGAGCATGTTACAGGGTGGAGAATCATTAGAGAACGTCCTACCTTTAGTTACCAAGACAATAACTGAAGTCATTGTTGATAAATCTGTTGAGGTAAAGCCCTGGGGAAAACATTAGGCCCATTGTTCAATTTATGTACTTCAAGATTTGTTTGACTGCCTTAGTGGACACCTGCAAGAACAGTGTTGAGTACAGTTTTCTTTATAGCTGAACAGGTTACAGTTATTATCCAAGTATCATACATATTCAAGTCTGTAATGGTAACTGGTTTCTTCTCTCCTATAGGACCTACGGCAGCTGCAGGGAATAATCGCGACATTTATGATGCCTAATAAACCACTGCCTGTCAGGCACTCACCGTACGTCACTGGACTGTTGCGTCCTCTAAAGGTATTCATTTAGCTTTGGGGTTGCGGTTTTAAAGTTCATAGTTATTTCATATTTAACTGATGAGTTCTGAAGTGTGGATTATTGCATCTTTCGTATTAATAGGCCTTTTTGGAGGGAGATAAGGCTAGACATTACTTGACCCATGAAACAAGGGAGGAGTTGTTGCTTGGCACTGTCACTGAAATTGCCAGGCGGTATTATGAATTAGCTGCTGAACTTGTTAGCGAGGTAAGTCTTTTTGTTTTAAACACTTTATGAGGAAGGATTCTTGATAAGTATAATAAAAATGTGCGACCCTAGCTTTTATCTAAGAAAAAAGAAGACTTGTTGATGAAAAACTAAATAAATCTGATAGATATTAACAACACTATTTTCAGAAATTACCCAAAATAAAGAAAAAAGGAGGTGAGTAGACAAATAACCCTAGTAGCTATGACCAAGACCAGGATAACTTTTTCTGTCACTGAAAATCGTTATTCAAATACTTATTATTATTACTATAAAGATGCAGAATTGGTTGGTTTATGTGTAGTAAAAGGCGGTAATATGTTTCAGGCGAGAAAAAGAGAGACATTGCTTGAGAAACACCGACAATATGCACGAAAACGAGCAGGTGCAGCATCAGGTGTATCTGACCAAAATGTATCTGAAACTGACAAGATGTGTATGCAGTTGTTCCTTGATCTTCAGGTAACCCTCATCATGATGTTTCATTATGTTCTCTGGAAATAGTAGTTTTAGAAAGAAGTACCATCATTGGTTAAAATATCTTACCAGGAGTATGGCCGAAATATTTCTGCGTTGGGGTTAAATCCGGCAGATATCCCGCCTTATTGTTCCCTCTGGCAATGCGTTGCACCTGCGGATAGACAAAACACAGTTAGTGTTTGAGGACTCGGGGTTGCATTTTCATANATCTCCCACTAACCCCCCCTTAGCTTCTTTTCTTTCGCTTGCTGTACCATTGAAGAGAAGAGGAAGAGAGTTTTGTTAGAGACAGAGAGGTGTTTTCCAAAGTTGCATTATGAATGAGAGATGTATGAGTTAGTGCTAGCCTTGGCCATTCAATCTTTTGTAGTATAACACGGAACCAAAGAGATTGAAGACTTTTCTTCTTTATTACTTTCTTAATGCCTAATGTGTTTATCATGTTTGTTTATCTTTCTTAATGCCTAATGTGTTTATCATGTTTGTTTATCATTGACTCTGATTTCATATACATATAAACTATTAATATCAATCTTTTTAGATTCATATTTTAACCATACAACTAATTTTTGTTGCATCAAGAAAAATGAACAAGGCAATTTCCTTAACACTCGATCAATAAGGCAATTTTTCAATCAATGTAGAAATTGTTCTTGAAATATCATCAATCAACATGCTGCATGTAGGTGCGAGACGTTACACACTTACAATAATCTCCAGCTTTCTTAACTAATATGATTTTAAAGTATTTTTTATTGAAATATGTGTTTGGAACCATGATGAAGAGGTGAGAGGTTATTAATCCTTCAAAGCCCAAGCCAAGTTTGTTCATTTTCTTGTGTGATTATAACAAGTTCTATTTCTTTTCACTTTTGACTGTCACTACTCACTATATTTTTGTTTGGTGAAAAAAGCAAAAACTTATATTGAAGATTCCTTTCTTCATGAAACAGAGGACTTGGAGTTTTCTCTATAAAAATAAATAATTTACATAAAAATATCATAGAATGTAATATTTTCTCTCATTTCAGTGTTTTGTCAATTATCTTGTACAATACACAAATCAACCAAATAAAAAACATATAACCCACCAAAAAGAGAAAATTAGGAATTTTGTCTCTCAAAGTATCTCTATCAAAAAGGAACCTTTTCAAACTTGGAGATGAATAATAATAATACTTCTCTCTCAAACAACGATTCTTTTGCCTTTAACCTTAGAAGCCATTCTTCTCTCCTTGTTAATATCATTCCTCCTCCGTGTGGTTGAGTCAGATGCTCCAATGGGAGCCAAAGGGCCTGACCAAGTCTGAAATGGCTCTTTGGAGTAAGAAGATGTGAATGAGTTTGTGCTATACGGTATCTCCGATGGATCCAATCGCCGTGAAGATCCCACCTGAAAACCGAGCGACCCGTCTTGATGCGGTGGAGGAAACTTCTCACTCTTGCTCTTAGCATTCGCGTGCGTGATCAAACGCATCCTCTGTTTTAAGAGAAGAAGTCCAAAAGATTCAGACATGAACCAATTAACGATTCAAGTTTTTTGTTTGAATTCTTACATCAATGTTAGATTGATTCTCGGCGTTGGCTTCAGGAGCCGGCATTGCTCTTGGGGCTCGTTCTCGGGGTCTCATTCTTCTTCCGCTCTCTCCTTGAGCCTTACGAGCTTCTCTTTGTCTGCGGAAATGAATACATTTCTCAAGCAACCGTATCCAAATCCAAATATATTCGATTATAATGAAACCTTACCCAACCAATCCATACTACCAAACTGGGAGCCCGAATAACCGAATACACAAACTGAAACAGAAAACTTTACCTCCGATACTCTTCGTCTCGTCTCTTGGCATCAATCTCTTTAGTTGGAGGATACTTCGGGAGATCAGAAGGTTGACATGCCAATGGCTCCGTTGTGAAGAACTGCACACCAAAATAAATCAGTCACGGAAGTATTAACCACGATCGAGTCACACCCATAAACATCCAAAAGTTTCAAGCTTTTTTCCATTTTATCAATTTGATAAAATATAGATCCCAGTTTTCTCATATAAGACCCGATCTATCCAAAGTTTCTACTTCCATCAATCTTATTTCCGTAATTTAACTTGATACCTCAACTGTTTATTATCTATTTTAAAGACTCAAATTTTTACTGAGAAAAACTTACATCACTCATCAACGCATCTGTAGCTGTCATGCGCTCAGCTGGATCGAGGGCTAGAAGCGTATCAAGTAGAGAAAGCGCCTCAGGAGAGAAATCTTTGTAAACCTCTCTTATTTTTCTTTTATACTGCGGTAAAGGCTTGTGATGAGCATGCTTATGAGTAGAAGGAAGCCTAATCTTCTTCCAATACTCTTCCGAAGGCGATCCGCATAACTTATATATCCTATGCAACTGCTCGACCTGCCACATGAACATTAACCGGTTCACATTTCATATGAATAACTCAAACTTTTCTCAAACCTGAAACAAAAAAAACATTAAGTAAGAACTAACCTCGTTACGACCTGGCATTATCGGTCTACCAGCTAATAACTCGGCTAAAATGCAGCCGGCACTCCATAAATCAACACCGACACTGTACTCAACAACACCATGAAGAAGTTCTGGTGCTCTGTACCATAATGTAACAACCCGATTTGTCATCTGTTGCCTTTTACTCGCATCAAAAAACGTTGCAAGCCCGAAATCGCCTATTCTAAGAACTCCCCCGTCGTCTATAAGAAGGTTTGATCCTTTAATATCACGGTGAAGAACTCCTCGGTTATGGCAATGCTCGAGCCCCGAGAGTAGTTGCTTCATATAGCATTTAACCTGAAATATAGACATTATTTACACGGTTAGGATTTGCCTCCGATTGTGTTGTGTATCTATTTCACCAAGGAAGTAACCTGTTGCTCCGTAAACTTTATGTCCGGGCTTGCGGCGAGACCAGCTAAATCATGATGCATATAACGGAAAACCAAGTATAAACTACTTGACATCCTTGAAGTAACCAAACCTTCCAATTTAATGACATTGGGATGATCCAATCTCCTCAAAATCAGAATCTCTCTGGCCATAAATTTCAAGCTCTCGCGTTCATTAACATCACACCGCACTTTCTTTAACGCTACGATGTTTCCTGTCAACGAATCTTTCGCCTTGTACACATTACTATACGTTCCTGATCCAATCTACACACACATAAACAACAAACTTCAATTACCCAAAAGCATTACAAAGAAGAAAACAAAAACAGATTTTGCTCTCACCTTCTCAATCTTCTCAAAAGAATCCGCTTTTCGTGGAAGCCAACCGCTTAAAGCTTCCCCACAGACTTCAGACAACCATGAGGGCCATCCGGCTGCAACTTGCTCACCGAGCAAGTTCTTTGGAGGGTTGCTCCGTCTCGGGTCAGGCTTAGACCTTTTTCTTTCGCCTTTGGATTTCCTCTCTTTGGCTTCAGTCACCACAAAGCCATTCTCTTCCTTGTGATCCACAACAGGTTCATGGTTCCTAACCTCCTCACCATTAGAAGCAGAAGCAACAACAACACCAGTGCTCTCTGTTGTCTCGGTTTTGGTCACGGACACATTGTTTACTTCGTTTCGATTAGACTCAATCCTTGTACTAACTTCGTCTCTAGACCCAGAAACTGATCCTGATGATCCGGGTCGACCCAATACACAACCCATCTCATCAAACTAACCTTCATCTGCTCAACATGTTTCTAAAAGAGATCTCTGTAGCGCAATCAAAATCTCTTTGAATTAACTTTGACTGCAACACACACACATAAATGGGAAAATTGAAACAGAAAATCAGGACACAGACAAAACCCAGGACACGTATCACATCGAAGATCAGATTTGACTAAAACAGGAAATTTTGAAAAAGGGTTGGTGAAATATACTTACTTTATGATCGAGGAGCAGCGAAATTGTCAACCCAGCTGGTCAAATCTGAAACTTGAAGACACAAACAGCTGCACAAAAACCCAAAAAGTAAAAACAGAGAGAACCAAAATTAAAACCCTAGTTTGAAGACAGGAGAGAAGTCAGGCTGTGAGACAAGTCAAGGGAAGGTGAAGATCTGAAACTTGTTTAGAATTTTAGATACATCCACACAACAAAGCTGAGTTCAAGAGAAAGAAAGAGACAACAAAATTCAACAAAAAAATAGGAATGAAATGAGGGATTTCAAAAATTCCACAAAGAGAGGCAAAAAAGAAGAAAAAGGAAAAGGGAAAAATGGAGTCCAGAAGATTTAAAAATGAAACCTTTAAAGCAGCAAAAAAAAAGAAAGAAAGAAAAATCTATGAGGGCTTTAGAAAAAAGACAAGGCAAGGTGATACATCCACAATTACACATATGAAGAAGCAATAGCTATAGATATAATACAGAGTTGTAGACCAATATATATACTTTACCTCCACTAATCAAGAAAGAAAGAGACCAACTTGGGTAAAATTCTCCAGCACAAGGATTGGTTGAACTGCTTCTAATTAGGCTTTTTATTTTTCTCTGCTTTGGTTTCGAAGAATCAGACAAGAAAAAGGAATAAAAAGAAACAGACGAAGATCTGTTGGCTGTGTTTTACTATTATGTGTAATTGTTTTTGGACGCAACACAGGTCAAAAAAAGGCTCAAAGTTACTCCTCTTCAGCCCCCACCAACCTAAAACCTCTCAGCATACACCTCTTTTTTCTCGATTACAATTTTCAATTTTTTAAATTTGTGGAGTACTATAAAGTTTTGGGAGAAGTATTGTTGTTTCCTTTTTCGAAATTCTTATATTTCTTCTCTTTTAAGAATTCAGGTTAGTCATTAATAAATCATTTTTAATGATGACATAAATCATATATTTTCAAATGCATTTTCTGAAGTCGACATTGTTTTATTAAAACTCAAAAGCATTGGAAAAATAATAATTTCTGGTCACTAATAACGGTTAGTTTAAGATATGAAACGGCTATAGGAAACTTTTTTTTTTTTTTTTTTAACAAATGAAGATAATGAATGATGTAAGGTCCATTGGTGCTAAAGAAGTGGTGTTTTTTCAATGACAAGGATCAGAAAAAAAAAATTGATCTATAATTAATAGTGTTGGTCAAACAATATTTCTTAACATAAGTAAAGAGTATTTGGTATGTTTCCACCTAATTTTGGAATGTATCATTATAATAACACCATGGCTTCTTTATATTAAAATAGGAATTGAAAAAACCAACTAATACTAAGAATTATGATATATAATGAGAGTTTCCTTCATCTCTCCAATCAAAGAAGCTCCTTTATCAAGACTCAATTGTAAACCAAACAAGGAACAAAGGCTAAGGAACTAGTGATTACTTCTGTCCTTTAGAATAAACCATTTTATTTCTCTCTTTCTTTCCTCTAGAATAAATCATTTTTCTGTCTTGTTTTCTTTCTTTTATGACTAAAAGCTATGCATTTCATGACCAAAAAAAAAACTATGCATTTATTCATTACAAGCATTGTAAACTACAATAATTATGTAATGACCTCATTAATTGAAGTTATTTTAAAATTAAATATAATTGTGCCAGACAATAACCAATTTAAACATGCATAGTCAACAAAGAAAAAATAAGATCATGAAAAAGATACTCGGCCTGTAAATCTTTAACATCTTAATCAAAGAATATTTTATTTGGTGGATCTACAGACACGTTTACTGGCATATACTATTTTGATGTTATCGGATTACATTAATTTTAGTTAATTATTTCTTGATCCAGATATGAAATAATGGATAAACATGCAAGAAGGATTAAATAATGTACAACTACAAACTATAAATTAAAGAGAGAACCAAAATTAAATCATCTAGAACAAATATAAAGTTTGGGCGGAAAGGATTTAAATACGAATTCATCATTCAAAATTCTTCTAGATAAAATGCAGTTCAACAAAAACACTACTACTCTTACACTCAGAGATTTCTCAAAATCTTTTATCTTCTTCAGTTCTTAATTTTCTTTTTCTTCTCTTTCTTATCTTTCTTCTTGGCTGGTTTTTCTGTTTCTTCTTCTTCCTCATGCTTTCTCTTCTTCTTCTTCTTCTCCTCCTTCGCAACCTCTACCACTTCAGTTGCTGCTTCAGCTTTCTTCTTCTTCTTCTTCTTCTTCTTTGATGGTTCCTCCTTTTCAGGTTCCTCTTCTTCCACCTTCTTCTTCTTTTTCTTATCTTTCTTCTTCGATGGCTCCTCACCGTCCTCAGATTTAGCTGGTGTTAGCCCAAGAAGAGAATCTGCAGCAGTATTGTAAGTCTGCACATAACAAACAACAGTTAAGCATCATCATAAACCCAAGAACAAAGAAGAGTATAGAAGTTTTTCTAACACAAAACAAAAATTAGAAAAAAAGATGTAGAAACGAAAAAAAAAGAAGAAGAGAGAATGATCTTGACCTTAGCAGGAGTGATAAGACCACCGGATCCCTTCTTTTTATCCTTGTCATAAACTTCAATCTTAGGTTTGCCTTTAGCTGAACCAGACAGACGACCTAAATCTTTTCCTTCAAGAGTTCTCAACCTCACTTCAAGCTGTGTGAGATATCAACAGGTACCAGAAACGGTACAAGAAAAACCATCAGGATAAAGGGAAAAATTATAACCTAAGACTGTCCAGAGAGAGACCAGACCAGCAAGAGGAAAGCTATTGTGTTACCTTAGCACGGTTTTCAAGTCCCATAGTGTTATCTTGGCCATCACCAAGAGCATCACACCTAATCGCAAGAGCGGCTTTCGCAGCTAATGACCGCGAAATCTTTCCCTTGTGCTTTGGTGCTGCTTGACCAACCACAGATGCGTGGTAAATCAAACCATACTTGGGTGTGGCATGCTTTGTCTTCAGTGCTCTAAAGAGAGCTTTTTCGGCTCCTAGTATCTGCACCGTGCTCCCAGGTTGTTTGGAGAGATTCAATAAACTACCTCCATGAGAGATTAGACGAGCACCAACTAGCTCTCCAACTAAGGCAGTCAGATTGGGAGCAATAGTGTTCATTCTGCTCTTCAAGTAATCGTAAAGCTGAGCTCTGTACTCAGCAAGAGAAAGAACCTGGTCACAGAGTTCCCGGATGTGCATCAGGTCGAGGTCACTGACTTCTGTTCCCATAGATATCACAGCAGCTTCCTTCAAGTCCGCCTCAACTTCCTCAGCTAAGATCTGCAATAAAACCACAAACAGAAGATTATTATAAAGAACGTGTTTGAAAATAGAAGTCTCTTTACATAGTTTACAATCTAAAAGTTACCTCAGAGAAGTCTAGCTTTGCAGCATTAATCCGGTTTCCCATCAATTTAACAGATTTGGCATATAAGATATTGTCTGATATGATCTTAGCAAGCTCGGGAAAATGCCATCCATACCATTCTCTAACCCTCATCGCATACGTGTTCAGTTCTTTGTCAAGATCATCGAGCAAACCAATAGCTTGGATAATCATGGTATCCACCTGACAAAACATGAAAGGTCAGGAGATGCAAGAGAAGCAAAGACAAACGACCAAATGCTAGTTCTACATAGACATTCCATAATTTACCACAAGTAGGCTTAAATCCATTCACAAATCAAATACTTCACATGACACCAAATAAAAAGACCAATATAAGTTTTCAGTTATAAAAATTACCTTGTCAGAACTAAACTTCAGCTTGTATCTAGCAAGACTGTGAGACAAACCCAAACTCATAGGAGCCAAGTCTTGATCACCCAAACCAGATATGAGTTCTGTAAACTGGCTTCTAACTCCTCTTAGAAGCTCCATTACAGCATTGTTATGAACACAATCGATTTTCTGTATGAGTTAAGAAAATTCATTAGAAACAATCACAGAACAGAGAGGTAAGGTGCAGTAATGAAAAACTCTAGTGAATTACAAACCAGCTTCTCCTTGATGACATTTCCAAGCTTTGAATCAGCCACAGCTAAGGTTTCACCTTCACAATTAGCTTTCAAAAATTTGCGCAGACCTTTGCTAGGAGTTCCCTCCAGCAATTTAGCCACAGCTTCGAGAGCTTCAGATGTATTGTCAAACTTGTCGAAAGCTTTTAGCTTAACAATCTGGTAGACCAAAAAATATATGAGAAACTCAACAACTAAAAACGAGTTTTAGACTTTCAAAAACCAGACACTAGGCCTTAATTACTGCATAAAGAAACAAAGAAAATCACCTTTCGTGCTGAGTCTGGAGAGTTGAACTCTTTACCCAAATCCTGCAAAAAGATATTAAATCGATGAGTTCTAGAACAACAATAATAGAAAATATTCCCAAAGAAACTAAAAAAGAAGGAAGATAACTCACCTCAATGTTAGACAGTTTTCCTTCATCTAGGACTTTAAAGAGGGCAAAACCCGCCGGTGTCTCGAATAATACGATCATCTTCACAGAACTCTCAAGTCTGTACATGAAAAGAGAACACTTCAATCAGAATACAGATACGTATCACTAATTAAATTTAAAGCTGAAGTTTTGAGATCAGAATCTAGCAAGTAACAGCATTCCCTATAAACCCTTTTCATGCTTTTGGTTCACATATCATACTTTTTATAAGAGAAACTCAGGGGAATAAAAAACAGAGATGAACTACAGCAAGAGTCCAAGTATTCAAAACACTACATAGATAATCGAAAACTGAAAAAGCGTTAACCTTGAAGAGAGAAAAGGAGAGAGATTCAGTGTACCTGAGTTAATCAAAGCTGCTGCGTGAGAGAGAGGAGGAAGAAGTAGAGAAGACGGAGACGGAGAATCACTTAGGGTTTTAAGAGGGTATTATAGCAGTTAAAAGAAGAGTTGGGCCTCCCTTTAAACGCTGCGTTTTTAGTAGCTACAAAAGGGGCATTACTGTAACTTCGATCTTTAGGGTTTAGAGATTAGACCCAACGCTGGTTTAGGTTCTTAGCCTGATGGGCCTAAGAGAATGATTTAGCCTGGCCCATTTATCACAGTTTAAACGACAGATTTGTTTACCTTCTTTTTAAATCCCTTTCTCAATTGTTTGTTTCTCTGTGTTTACAGATTTGTCGAGCTCGAAGCTTCTTCAAGGTATGCTTTCAAAATTGCTCGTTGATTATCCCCAATTTTCTCAATAGAGAGCTTTATTTCATAGTGTAGCTCTGATTTTGCAAGAACTTCAGCTGATTGTATTTGGATTAGGTTCCTTAGATCATGAACAATCACGATTTTGCGTGTGATTTAGGGTTAAACTCAGGGATTTGTGTGACCAGTTTTTGAGGAAGCTCACAGGTTGATTTCTTTGTGTGTGTGAAGTTTACGTCGATAACCTAATTTTTGCAGGAAGTTATGGCTACTGAAGATGATTCGATAGAACAAAAAGCTGCTGCTCGTAAAGAGGCACTTAGAGCTCTTAGAGCTGCTCAGGAACTTTCTGAGAGCAAGGAAGATGGAGAAGATGAAGCTGTCGAACAAGAGTGAGTTTGCTTTCTTCTTTACTTACTTTGTTTACCTTGATTTCTATTTACAGTCGTGATTTGAAGAAAAACTTGAATCAAGATATTAGAGGAGGAACTATTCGACAAGCACATGAAAGTTTTCTTGTTGTGTGTTGGCTAAAGCAAAACTTGGAGCTCATGAATCAATATGGTATTCATGTAGCATCCATTACCAAACAGTTTTTCCGTTTTAGATTGCGTTCTTGTGTATACTTTGCCTTGGTGATTGGTTTTTGTTGCTTGATTATTTGTGTTAAAATCCTTTTTTTTTTTTGGTCATGTGCTTATTAATTCTCTTTGATTTTACAGTGGTCCAGCCGTGAAATTTAGAAATTATGTACCTCGAGCGAAGGAGCTTCAGGATGGTAAAGTTGCTCCACCAGAGCTACCCAAATTTGAAGATCCGATTGTTGCTCTTCCACCTGCTGTGGAGAAGAAAGAGGTGTGTTACTGCTTTTCACAGACCACCAAAAGCTTTTGTGTTTGTTTTACTCGTGCCTCTTAAGCTTAAAACTGAATTTATCATTGTAGGACCCATTTGTCAACATTGCTCCAAAGAAGCCAAACTGGGACCTCCGAAGAGATGTCCAGAAGAAGCTTGATAAGCTTGAAAGGCGGACTCAAAAAGCAATGTATAAACTAATGGGTAAGTGGCAACTTTATTTAAGAGCTTGATTTCATCCATGGAAGCTTAATTAAGCGAATTACGTATTAATGAAGGATATGTTAAAACATTAGTTTGTGGTTCATGAGTAACACTTTGAACACTATGATCTGTTAAAGGCGATGGATACCGAACTATGCAAGTGTAAAATAGAGTGATTTGTTAGCTTTTGTTATTATGAAACTAAAATATGCATTTTCATTATCTAATTGCAGAGGAGCATGAGAAAGAACGTGAGCTGGCGGAAGCTGATGGAAACGCCATTGAAAGTTGAAACCTGACGACATCCAAGAAGCCACCGACATTTCTACTCAATTTTGTATAACTATCTGTTAAAGCTTCTTTGAAGTGACTAGACCATAGGACTTGATGTCTCCTCTCGTGTAAAATCCTACTGCCCTTGGCATAGACAAAGTAGGTACCTCAGTCTTGTGTGAAAAGAAAAGGAACGAATTTTTTGTTTAAATATGACTCATATTTCTGAGTAGAAATTTAATGTGGTCTTGTTTTGGTCTAATTTGGTTCGAAAAAATCATACCAGACTCAATTTGGTTCAACATCGGTAGTGATATAGTTCGATCACAAATTGAACTGCGTTTTCTTGTTTGGCTTGATTTACATTGGTCCAGTTTTGGTTTTCTGTTAACTTCCCAAACTAGAACCAAGTTTCATTTTGATTTCGGGCTAGTTCGGTTTAGTTTCCCCAGCCGAATATGAGCAGGAAATTTGCCAGATACTTAGCTGATATTCTTCAAAAAAATTTGTCTGAGAAGACAACACATAGCTCCGGAGCACTCTTTTCTCGGTATGTTGCTTTCAGTGGATGTTGGATTTTAGATACAACATTAACGGTTTGTTATTATTTCAGGAAACAATGAAAAACAGAGATACTAAGTTTTTGTTTTCCAAAGCTCAAACCTAATGTACAAATTCAGTAAAGCTTTCGACACCATCTCACCTAAAATCTTGGACCTTTATTGGTGCCCACTTCTCATGAATCCCGAGCTCCAAAGAACAGTATTATTATTCTCCAGCATGAAGCTGAGTAAACACTAGGCCAAGATAAACCAACATTTATGCTTTTTGAAGGAACAAGCAATGAAAAGCTATAGACTTCATGTGATTAAAAGCACCACCAGACAGATCCCAATCTGTAGAGCAATAAAGGATATGGTGATATTCAATTTCAAGACTTCGAATCAACACAAAATTATGGTTCCTATTATTGTTTCAAACGGAAAAGAGCAATCTACAAAGGCTTCGGTATCAGGAGTTGTGAAAACCTCACATGAAAAATCTACCAACTCAAGTATCTCTAAATTTCTTTCTGATCAAAATACCTAAACATGAAATCACTTTCCCAAGTAAAAGTAGATGGAGCCTTAGATTAGTGCTCCACAGACTTCATCTTGACAAACACACCAACATAATGCATTTTCATAAGCTTTCACCTTTTTCTAATAATTTACCTCAAAAGTTATCTAGCTATAGCCACTCTGTAGTTGAGAATTAGATCCTCAGGTTTCTTCCATATATATGCCCGTACAGTTGCTAAACTCATATCTGGAGACAAGACCTGAAATAATCATAGAAAAACAGCTCGTTCAGCCTCATACTGGAAACAGTTAGCTCAGACCCGTGAAAAGAAAACTCTTATGCAATCAGAAGCTGTGCATTGTTGGATCTCTTGAAGTCTGACTTGCCTGGTTATTGCATAAGATCTCGATGGAAGGTCTAAGTTTCTGCCACGGCTTTAATCCAGACTGTAGCAATCCATTTCCTGCAAACAGTGGCTGAGGTTGTCCTCCTGAAACACTTGCTCCATCAATAGCAAGACTATCCAACGGATTGTCAAGGACCATCTTTTCCACAACGTAATTAGTAACCTACACAGACATGTACGAAAAAGCCATTGAATAACAGAGAGTGCAAGCAAAACTACCAAGTTCATTTTACGGATAAGTGCACCTTGTGAACTCTTAAGATCCGGGGTGCACTAAGTTTCCCTAGTGTAACCACCTGCACACTTGAACCTTCACATGGATGCAGGAAGAAGCTTAATCTGGAAATTTGAAGAGCTTTCAAAGTCAGCTATTTTATGGAAGATGCTTTATCTATTCATAAAAAAATGTAAGAACATTTTTGATGAAAATGCTAAAAGTCCAAACTAAATTTTTTATTAGAGAACAAGGTAGTGTCGAATACTTTGTATTTTCTCTAGGTGGAAGGCGATTGTTCAAGACAGCGTCCAAGCACCACAATGGGAAATCTTTCTCATCTTCAGTTCCAGTAAACTCGGTTATCTTCTTCCTCCACGGTCCTCCTTGAGAACCCTCGGTAATGATGGAAGGAGGGGAGACGGAAGAAAACTCGAATGGAGGATACACCGGATCACTTGCAGCACTACTGTCTTCAGTTTTGGATGCACTTAGATTTTTTTTGGTATCTTTCACCGATAAAGTATCTCCAGAGGCAAGAACTTGGGGTTTTGGTTTGTGCTTCTTCTTTGCCAGCCAGTGACCCAGCAGGCCTTTCAGTGTTTCACGAGCTAGATTAATCTACAAATCACATAATCCAATGACAAAATTAGGTTTACTTTGACTAGGTTAGAGCAAACAAAAGTCTAAAATATTCAATCATGGTAAACAGATTAAAATAGAACTTACGTACAGAGATCCATTAATTACATGCAACAGTAGATTAAAAAATAAACTTCTGATTAATTTCAACGTAACAAAAATGCAGGCATTAAATCTACCTTATCATCTTCAGGTCGCCCAGAAACTTTAAGGTCTGCTGAATACATCTCAGCAGAGAAGCATTGAGGAGTCTCCAAATGTACAGATAAACATCCAAGTCGGGTATCCACCGTAAACCATGATGGAATGCTTACCTGAGAAAGCAAAGATGAGCAATATATCATCAAGGTAAACAAATATGCTACTCTCACTAAAGAAAAAGAATCATAAACCTTTGAAAATAAATCAAGATACTTACCATCTCAAAGAGTTCTTCTTTCTTCTCTTCAAATGAAATCTGCAAAGATGGAAACAGAAATATTTCTTTGACTTAGTACTCCAGGCGCATTTGGAGATGAACGTTAATGATATTTCAGAATTACAGCAGCAGATACATATAAGTATAACAGTTATAGAAACTCAAAAAATAAGTCTAAGTTCCATAGATACCTTCCCATAGTCCTCGACCACAACACCCCTAGTTATATCCCATAGTTTCACTGAGCCAGCTGCGTCCTGCAAAAGAAAAACCAAACAAATATCATCGACCCCTCTACAAATCTAGCAATGGTGGTCTTACCAGAGCATTCAGAGAAGTCTATTTTACCTTAGTTAAAATTTGCCTTTTATTATTCAAAATCTCATGCTGCACAATTGGGTGAGTTCCTGGAACAGTTATTGACGGCTCCTTATAGGCAGGGGCCTGGATACAAGCGAAAAGTTAACCACACTGATTCAAAAACGACAAGTGAAAGGTTAACCAGAAACAATTACAGGAGGAAATTATTTTTCTTACTGGATTTAGTCCTTCCAAGGACACCCTCGCCCTATTAAAAGACAAATTCCCAGCCAAGAAAGAGCCACCTCGTTGAAAGACCTTCTGAGGACTCTGTACTTCGGCAGGCCATCTCTCTACAGAGGAGTCTGTAGTTGCAACCCATATACTATTATCTTGCAACGCTAATTGCTGAATTGGATGTTCCTTAGTGCACAGCAAAACACTCTCCCTTGTTGCCAAGTCTGTCAAGTATAACTGACGGAAACATAAAACAAAAGGAATTGGAAAAGGAAGTTACGTTGGAGGGGAACCAAGAAAGAAGCAAGTTTGGTGTATACTCACACATTGGTCTCTTCCACCGCTATAAACATGACTAAATGATGGAGTGCATGCAAGCGCCCAAACAGAATCTGTATGCACCGCATAGGTATGAAGACAACGCTGCTGACCTAGATCCCATAGTCTAGAAATGAATTTAGAACCAGTTAGAACTGAAATGATCACTACAACCTCAGCCACTGGGTTTCATAGTTATAAACTAATTAAGAAAGAATATAGACCTTATCATAGAATCAGACGACCCAGACAAGCAAAACCTGCAGTCTCAAGGTGAGAAACACGAGGAAACTCAGTCAGTCAGAGAAGTAACTAGGTACCAAAAGGACTTAAAATAAACCATTGCTGGGCCAGAACAATAGAAAAAAAAAACTTACCTGCCAGTTGGGTCCAGAAGCAGTACTCTGACATTATCTGTATGCCCCCTCAGCTTCATACTCTTTGAGCCAGTTCTAGGGTCCCAGACACGTAAAACCTGCAATAAAGAGTAAAGAACTGAGTAATATTCAGAAATCATAAACCAAAGACTTTCTGTGTTCTTGTTCTCAGGTATATACTCGGCAACCTGGATTGTATGAATACCTTCTCTGTTCCACCAGAGACGAGCATCGTCCCGGTATCATTCATTGCCAAAGCATACACAGACTCCTTATGGCCTTTGGCAATTGTTGGTGTGTACCCATGCGATGGAGATGACTGCACAGAGATATTGTTGCTCGAACCAACAGTTCTTAAGCTTGTAACAGGACCGTTTGCACCATTTGAAGAAGAACTATCTTCAATTGCGTCATTAGGTTTTGTAACTGGAGACAAAGCAGCTTCGATATCCCATATAAAAACCTCTCCACCAAGGCCACCAGATGCAACAACATTACTCTAAAATTTGTGACATCAAGATAGGATCAGAATGTGACAACGAGAAGCTCATACATCCTACAAAACTTACATTACCATACCAAACAATTTTTTACAGGAGCAAATAAAAAGAAAATTGCATGAAAGAATGAAAAATTACATTTTTTGCCGCAACTGCCAAACAAGTAACATAGTCAGAATGCTGACGGAGAGTCCTCGTACAGACTCCATCTGATAAGCCGTCCCATGTCTAGATTTAAGCCGCATTTAGAAACCAATATAGTCATTGAAAAACAAAACAAAGTAAAATGTTGGTTATATACGGCAAGGAAGAAAAAGTCACAAACCTTGACAGTAGTGTCTGAAGAACAAGAAACAAGAGTGCTTTCACCAGCCAGAGCAGCATCGTTCACCTAACCAGCAAACATGAGGGTTGAAAATGATCACATGCACAATAGAACAGGACTCACCTTAGGAAACACAGGATGCTAATTACTGATCATCTATACAGTTAAATGTCAGTTCAGAAAAACTATATACCCAATCGACATGAGACTCAAACGTAGCTGAGCAAACGGTCGCATCCTCGTCAAATGCCCATCTCTTGAGTGTTCCATCACGACTTCCAGTGAAGAGGTAACTTTGATCACTAGAAACAGACGACTTCAACACATCCAAGCAATTTATGCCAGCACAATGCTGCAGTGTGCACATTATTACATAAAAGAACATCATCAGGATTGAGTTGAGATAAAGATGTCTTATAACTCAAAACTATTTCAAGTTTTGTCTGATTAAAGAATATGAAGGAAGAAGAAATAAAAAATCAAACAAAGGGTAACAAAACCCCGGATGGCAGGAGATCATATTGGTGTAAAACAACCTGACCTTTGTGTCGTTGGCATCACTTAATACATAGGTAAGCTTTTTCTCTTTGCGAGTGCGAACAGAACCGCCATTACTGCCGGCACTTCCAACCCGGTGCATTTCAAATTATCCTGAAAGGAGAACCAAAGAAAAAAAAGAAAAACCAGCAAGTGAGGGACAAGCAACCTCCTCTTTAAGCAGACTAGTTATCATCATCATCCAAAACGAAACAAGACCAACGCGAATATTGCTAAGACAAAGCTGGTGAAATGGTGATTAGTCTGAATCGGGAAGGAGCAAGAATCTACGGGGACAGCCACATAGAGATCCCCAGCTCAGAGTAAGAATCACTTTAGAGAATCTCAAATATTCCGGAAAAAAACAACAATTATCCAAATCGAATAACAGTTTATAAGCACCCAAAATCCTCCATTGACTAATCAAAGGACAATAATCGAAAGAAGAAGATCAAAATAAAAAGGCCAGACTCAATTTCGATGTACAAGATACAGATTACAGAATCATCACTAGTCAGCTATAAGAGTACCCCACTTTTGATCCATACACAGTACCCAAAAAAAACCATCAATTCACACCCTCCCACTTAACATATACGATTGATTCCAACTACTTCCTCAATTGCTAACAAGAGAACCTCAAAACAATTGAACAATCAAATGATGACAATTTCTAAAGATGCAGAGAAACGGAAGAAGCGGAATTAGTCGAAAACGAAATCATCAAGATACCTTAATCTGAAGTTTAGATGTAATCGACGATGGTAAGTAGGTGATTCAGCAAACCAAAACACACACACTTTTGGAAGGAACACAGAAACCCTAGAATCGATCTTTGGCGCGGGAGTGAATACCGAGATTTGGGAATCGGATTGATCTAGAAAGTCGAAAGTTAGCACAAATTTGGAAAATAAGAGAAAATCCAATTAAGGAGTCAAGAAGGGAAAAAAAGAAAGAAAGAGCAGCCTTTTTCCAAGGCGTGTGATGGCGTTTGGAGAATTGGAACAAGAAGAAGAAGAAGAAGAAGAAGAAGAAAAGTTCTTGTTTTAAGGGAATTAGGAACACAAACTCTCTCTAAACTCTAAAGGCTCGACGAGACTTGGTAAAATCAGCCCACAGAACCAATAGCTTTTAGCAATANATAAATCGAAATAATAGTTTTGGGATGGATAAGATCATATACAAAATAAAATCCATTTACGGTGCTATCTTCCTATTGGATGAATGACTTTACTTACATGTTTAACAAATAAATTACTTTATATCAGTATACCAGTGATGTATTAATATTTTTTGCTAAATAAAACTTTTTTTCCCTTATATATATATATATATATAAATAA
>OVAQ01000955.1:0-22636 GCA_900406345.1 Erysimum cheiri | reverse complement strand
TTCAAAATGTTTTAATATTGCTCAAATAATAATGTAGGGATTAGAGGAAATTAAGTTTGATCAACATTAGCCGCGACCAGGCACTTTTAATTTCTATGGTCTATTTAATATTGATATTATTTTCTAATTCAGTAAAATATATATTATATACTTTTACAAAAACAAAAAAAACAAAAAAGTTGGATCAAAAGACTTTTCAAGATGAAACAAAATCAAAGGTCTGCCCCAGTTCGAACGCTTTAATAATGGAATGGAAGAAGACTCGAGAGGAGAATACTACACACAAGCGTTGTGTGGTCAAATCTTGAACATGCAACTTCGACCAAAGGTAAACGGATCTCTCTATTCATTTGAAAGTTTCTAATTCTCACAGAGTCTCCGGTCAAAGCCAAATCTTCAAATGTGTGCGTTTTTTTTTGTCCAATAAAGCAGCAAGAACCAACGACTATTGTTACATTTTAAAAGCTGCCCACACAAATCTTCATCCTCTTCTCTTGAAATAATACAAAACCTCCATAGACTATTCTTCTTGTAGAGCAGAGTTGTGTCTGAATCCCATCAAAAGTCAACTTGTCTGTCGCAATACCACAAAAAGAAGGACCATACTCGAATTCCCACAAAAGGTGGGTAGGAGAATTCTAAGCCATCTCCTCAGAAATGAATCCAAAGTCTTGATATTTTTAGATCTGGATATCGGTAAACACAAGCTTGTACTCACAACATCAATGGAGACTGTCTCTGTTTTCGTCTTCTTCTTTCTTCTCCTTCTAGTGGCTGAAGCCAGGAGCACGAACGGGACGGGTTGCGAACAATTCACCTGCGGAAAACTCGACTTCAACTTCCCTTTCTTTAGAACAGACATGGAGTCTCGATGCGGTCTTTTCAAGCTGAATTGCAGTGCAAATGTTTCAGAGATACAGCTCGTAGACAAAGGGAAATGGTATCAAGTCAAGAGCATCTCTCAAGCCAACACCATAACCATCACCGATCCGACGCTTAACCAAAGCTTGATAACCGGAAACTGCAGTGACTTGTCAGGCTCCTCTCTTCCAAATTCGCCGTGGTTCTACTTGACCACTTTGTACGAATGCAACGGCAGGAAGAGGACGAATGGTTTCACTTATGCGAATTGCCGAAAAAGAGGAAATAGCTCAACCTTGGGAGATCATCAAGATGCTTCAGATTGTTCAGTTATCAATACTCCAGAGAGATCTGCTATTTTCTCTCTTCATATAGATCTGCCTCGAGGCTGCTATCGATGCCACAATAATGGAGGAGAATGTAAGACGGAGGAAGGCAAATATCGCTGCGATGGAGCAACCACAGGTACGAGCACAATGACACATGTTCATTACTTCAGCAATTCTGCTTGCAAAACATTTGGAGATGACAATAACACTTTTCCCTCTTCTTTGTTGCAGAACAAAACGACGGCCAAAATAGGATAAAGCTAGGATTAGGTAAATAGAGATGTTCTGTTTTGCACCTCTACTTTCATCTTTCTCCATGAAATACTCAATTTGAATCAATTTTCCTCTCTAAATTGTCCAGGAATCGGAGGATCCGTCATCTTGATAATCCTCTTGGTGGCAATCTTTATCATCATCCATAGGATTTACAGAAGGAAAGCTGGTCCAGAGCTCTCTAGAGACAACTCGAAATCAGACGCTGAGTTAAGCCATGTCTACTTTAAGATACCAATCTTCTCATATAAAGAACTTGAAGAAGCAACACACAACTTCAGTAAAGATAGATTACTCGGAGATGGAGGTTTTGGCACTGTGTACTATGGTAAGGTTGATCAGTGCACTAACACTTGTAGAAAACTGTGAAAATCTCTCTGTTAAGCTAATCTTTTCTTCCTTCTTGATGATCTCAGGAAAAGTACGTGATGGGCGAGAAGTTGCAGTCAAGCGTCTCTATGAGCACAATTACAGAAGAGTTGAGCAATTCATGAACGAGATAGAAATCCTCACACGCCTCCATCACAAGAATCTAGTCTCCCTCTACGGATGCACTTCACGCCGCAGCCGAGAACTTCTCCTTGTCTATGAGTTTGTTCCAAAAGGTACAGTCGCAGATCATTTGTATGGTGAAAACCCCTCACACCAAGGCTACTTAACATGGTCAATGCGCATGAACATCGCCATAGAAACAGCGAGTGCATTGGCTTACCTTCACGCTTCGGATATCATACACCGCGATGTCAAGACTACAAACATTCTCCTCGACGCCAATTTCGGAGTCAAGGTTGCGGATTTCGGGCTATCCAGGTTATTCCCGAATGACGTAACACATGTTTCAACTGCTCCCCAGGGTACTCCTGGATATGTGGATCCTGAGTATCATCGGTGCTATCATTTAAATGATAAGAGTGACGTGTATAGCTTCGGAGTGGTACTTGTCGAGCTGATATCGTCGAAGCCTGCTGTTGATATAAGCAGGTGCAAGAGTGAGATCAATCTATCAAGCTTAGCTATAAACAAGATACAGAACCACGCGACCCACGAACTAATTGACCAGAATCTGGGATATGCTACAAATGAAGGAGTTAGAAAAATGACTACAATGGTGGCAGAGTTGGCTTTTCAGTGCTTGCAGCAAGACAATACAATGAGACCCACAATGGAACAAGTTGTGCAAGAGCTAAAGGGAATCCAGAATGAGGAGCAAAAACATCAACACAACGATTACAGAGAGGAGACAATAACTCTGCACCCTTCGCCACCAGATTGGGGCGAGGCTTCGCTATTAACGAATACTAAATTTCCACGTTCACCTATCTCTGTGACTGACCAATGGACAAGTAAATCAACCACACCGAATACCAGCGCTTATGAATTCTAGGATCCACCAGGTATTGGTTTCTTCTCATTTATGGAACAATATAAGATGAGGCAAAGAGTTGTGAAGCTGTAGGTACTATGAGAATGTATAGTGACATAACTCGCACTACCTATCACCAATTTTCTATCTCTAATTTTGTATAGTGTATGTAATATTGACTCAAAGGTATTTATATAAAAGAAAAAAAAATTGACTGAGTTTGCTAGACTCGCGTTCTTGTTGATCACCAGATCTGATACAAGAAACTAATTTGCATACAATCTCTCTAACCAGAAACACATGTTTTCCTCAGTTGTCACATACTCACATTGTTCCTTCAACTAGTGCTAAAAGCTTATATAACCCGGGGAAGAAGATCCCATTACCTTGTGGTAAGTGAAGAGCCAGTATTAAGAAAGAGAGAGGAAATAAATCCTCTTCCTTTTCAAAGTTTCAGCAGCTTCTCATCTGTAATGCCCACAAAATTCCATCCAAGGCATCTACTTTTGAAATTCCCAAATCGCTTTCTATTATCTGCAATTTGCACATAGAGAGTGTAAGACAGAGAGATCTCAACTATAACTCTGAGAATACCTCAACGAACATGATCTTCAAATACTCACGGATTATCAAAAGGGCCAAAAAAGTATTTATTGATAGGTTACACATTTGTTAGAACGACGAGAAAAGGTTACAACTCGATCACCGCAAGGGAAAAAATTACTTAATTGGAACATGGCTTTGGGAAGAAAAAAAGAACACCTATGAAGAAGCAAGTCTCGAATCTGATAAAGCTTTATTTGCTTCCAAGAGGGATAGGGGGAGTGCTGATCTTATTAGATTGAGTTTGTGATTCTCTCAAACCCAAATCTTTCTCTTCTTCTTCTCCTCGTCGACTAACTAAACCCTTTCTTTCTTCTTCTCTTTTGTGATCCTCTGAATTATTAGTCTCTGGTGGCACAATTTGTCGGAAAAATCTAAGCATCATCTCATAGGTTGTAAATGTAATAACTGCTGATGGAGTAGTCCGCAGTAGATTAGTGGCACATCCGCGGTACATTCCAGGAACCCCTTCGCTTCTCAACACCTTCTTGATGCAATCAATGACTCCCGAATACTTAGTCTCAGCGTTTCTGATTTGCCCTTGTTCTTGAAGCTTGGCCCTGATTACCTGTGGATGTAACATAAACCCATTTTAGAGTTGAGTTATGAGATTAAGAGTGAGGTAAAGAGAGGAAGAAGAGAGACCTCGTGTGGGTAAGTCAAAACAGAGGCGATCACTTTCGCGATTGAAGAGGCAATGGCAACATTCCCAGGACTCAGATTCTCGACGGATGTATTATCTGAGAACTTTAACTAGCCCTGATCAGAAACTAGTTGGGATTTGGGAACAGTACATGATTATGTAACAATATTTTACTGGAGGAATCATGTTTTACCCATTTTTGCCATGTATTGCTTGATCTTTTCATAAGCTGGAAACTGGATCGCAACATGGCTTACTCCCGCCAAAGAAGGCAAAATGCCACTGTTTCAACACAGGAAAATATAACCTATATAGCTAAGGTTTAACATAAGCACGAAATGTCACAAGAAAAAGGTTTCAGTTTCAATTAATATACTAACCTGTAGAGCCCCCGCAATCCTTCTTCGTGACAAATCCTACTAAATGCAGACATTACACTTTTGTAAGGTACCACACCCGGCCTAATTCCTTGTGTCTGAGGATACAGTAAGAGATTAGGTATAGTATATAATATGAAAAACAAAATCCAATATGTCTTCTAGTAAAGCTAAACCAAAGAGGAAGACGATATTTACCATTAATCTTGTCTTGACAACCCAAAGCGGATTAGTTGCAATAGATGTGGCAGCTCCGGCACCAGCAGCAGCTACCATGTTTGACCCAATACTAAGGTTGCCATCTATCAGGAAAATAAGAACAGTTGAAAGACCAAATGATAAAGAAGACTTGGTATACGTAATTTGAGCAACTATATCTGATACCCTTCTGGTTAAGCGTAAGCAAAAACAAAGTACAAAAAGATTTGTAAGTAATGAGAACCAACCACTTGACTGCAGTACATCCTTTAGCTTCCCGTAAACTGAGAAGTAGACCTGCGTGTAATACCAGGTCATAAATTAAAGGAAAGACCTAAAGATCTCCAAAAACAGATGAATATGGATTACAAGACATAACATCTCCAGGAGAATGTTGGGCAAGTAATCTCTTTTATGCCGAGACAAATTCACTTCAAGAAACAAAAGCTCGGAAGAGAAAAGTGGTGCTTACAGCCCAATTTGGGAGGAGAGCTATAATGGTTGGTGAAAGCCCTCGATACATTCCCCTAACACCTTCATTCTTTACTATATTCTTCAGGCTTGTAATGATTACACCACCTGATATTTCAACAGACGTAGCTTGTTAACACCTTCAAGCATTACCTCCATGAGAGAGAGAGAGAGAGTCTTGATCAAACATGCAACAACTTCAACAGAAACAAAACTACTTGCATACACACAATCTGATACCATCACAATAGATCTACAGCAACATCCAACGGGCAAAAAATAAAGCTCAGTTTGAAGCAAAGTACCTCTTTGACCAGAGGCTGGAGTTTCAGGGAGACCAAGAACCTGTAACCTTGTTTTGATCACATCTAATGGGCAAACGAAAGTCGCCGCGATTGCCCCTGAAAGTTCCCAAATCAACCAAACAATACAAAATTCAGCAACCCAAAAGAACCCAGCTACGCCGAATCAAGAGAAGAAATTGAACTGACCAGCAGTGGCTCCGGCGCCGGCGTTTGCGGCGATTTCTCTAATGCTCCGGTAATCAAAAGACGAGTTCCCATGTTCAATCATCTTTAAACCCTAGAATCTCAAAATTGTGGGGGAAAACAAAAGGAATCTGACTCAAAATTGAAAAAAAGGAGATCCAGAAATTGATAAACTCGGCCGAGTGAATAATTGATTATATACAGTCCCCGTCGTTCTTGACATTGACCCGACCCGGAGAAATATTGAAATTGTCGAGAGGGGCGAACGTGTAGACGGGTAAAGGAAGAGACTTTGTAGCGTATGATTTAGGCGGTCCCAAGTCCAACTACAATGAAAGGATCGATCTTTTTCTTAGAGGGACCTTGAAATTTAATCAGATAGATAGAGATTCCGAAGAAGAGAGAGCGTCACAGTTAGTTTGAGATGACGTCACACATCAACAACACACAACCCAAGAAGGAAGTTGAACACTTTTTCTTTGCCTCTCTCTGCTCACTCAGATAATCAGATTCATCACTCTTCCTTTGGTTATCTACCGTAATAAGAAAGAGCCGATTGACTTAAAAAGTAAATGTGATTGTTGTGAGATAAAAACAAAAAAAAAGTGATTAGCCTAAAATTTTGAACTTTCAAAACTAGACTATCAATGTACAATTCTCTAACTAACTAGTACAAAATTATAATCTCATAGTTAATCCCCTGCATTAAATTAACTAATTTAGGCCTTCTCAAGTAATTTTAAACAGTATATTTAATTGGATTGTAAACTTTATGTTTATGGGTTGTTCTGTTCAGGTTTGGTCACATTACCTCAAATTTGAATAATAGAATGACCAAACAGTAATACTTGGACCGATAAAACTCAGCCAACTTTTTGTAACTTTGAAGAGCCTACTGATTGAAGAGTTCAAGTTCAAACGTAAAAACATCCACCCTCGCCAACATGATATTAAAAAAACTCTTTGATTTAATTTTAAATCTTAGTATGTCTTAACTGAATAAATAAAAGAAAGAACTCTTTGAATTCGGTATAATCCGATCAGACCAAGTTAAACCGTAATCGGATTTGGTTTGCGCTCAAACTTCACAAACAACGCAAAATTAAAACTTTCATCGGCAACCACTACAACCACCGCCACAATCATCGTCCGTGCCAACATCACAAAGGCGAAGCAGACGACTGAGTAAACAGTGAAGTACTAAACGGTCGTCAATTACTTGACTCTCGCCTAAACCTGTGGATTTTGAAGCTAAAGAGGCTTCATACGTTTGGATTCAGATTCTGCAGAAATGGTCAATCTGAAACTTGCACTGGTCATCATCAACAACCCTAGAGACGACGACGCCGCCGAGTTCCTGCTCGAGAAGCAAAAACAGCCGGAGAAATTTGGAGATGAAGCGTACGATTCCTTCATCGATTCCGATCTCTGGGATTTGCCATCAACGAATTTACCCATTCTAGAAGACGGAATCACGTCCGGATTTGCTCTCTCTATACTTGAATCATGTACGGAGGAAGTCGATTTGGTGAATTTTGACTTCGAATCCACTCTGATTCTGGTAATGTAGCACACTCCTCTGTTCTCACGTTTTCTTAATCGTTTCTACGAATTAATGCTTCAGAGTAAACGCAGCTGTTCGCGAATTTAGGAATTGCGTTTAGCGATGTAGGAGAGTGGAGATTCGTCAGGAATGTAGAGGAGCCTGAGTTTGGACCTGACTCTTGCGTCCGTACTTGTTTTATCTCCGGGAAGCTGTTGAATACAGATCAAATTTTTCAAGGTTTGTCCTTTATCCACATTTCTAGAGCTTATGGAAATGGCTTTTCTCGGTTTTAAATAAACATTTGAGAAAACTCAGTTGTTTATTCTCTTATGGTGCAGACAACTACAAGTGGATGACCATGGAAGCATGCTTTGACTCTCTTATTATAGATGTGAAACCGGGCAGTGATCGTGTTGGACCATTAGTACTACTTGGACTTGGGGATGGTTCCCGTCAGTCCATGAAGCATAAGTTGTCAGCTTCTCTGCTTATCCAGGTACTATCTATACTTTTCTTCTTCATCTTACTTGATCGAAGTGGTTTCATCTTATTTTTTGTAGAATCCTATTTTTTAATCTCAGGAATATCCACCTGGTGTTATGCTTGTGCCAATGCGTAGTAGGACATTGAAACCTTTCAAGACAACAAATTTGGTTGTGTTTGCTCCAGAAAATGGTTTACGGGACCATCAAGAGACTGATGATTTTGTAGCTCATGGGGATGCATTGATAGTGGATCCTGGATGCCTCTACAAACTCCACGCTGAGGTTTGTCACTAGCTATGTGTTGTTTTCACTCTTCCTTTATGTCTCTTCGAATTGGTACAAAAACTCCTCACTATCTTCAAAGATCTGATTTATGTTTATCTTTTTAAACTATTCACAACTGCATTGCTTTGTCTTGAACAGCTCAAGAAAATCGTTGATGCTTTACCTAGGAAGCTAATTGTCTTTCTTACACATCACCATCGTGATCACACTGATGGTAGAGATCTGTTTTTTCCGTCCTAGTTTGGTGGTTTCTTTTGTTTTTCTTTTTACTCTCTTGAAAATCTAACTCATATATCGTTGATGCCTATGATCTTTCTCTTCATATGTGTTTCAGGTCTTTCTGCTATACAAGAGAGCAATCCTGATGCTATTCTAGTGGCACATGTCAAAACTAGGCATCGCATTGGTATCATTCTTCAATATTGTCTTCCATTCATGGTATCCAACTTCTTATTTATAAATACTGTGTGATTCCAGATGGTTGGTCCGGTAACTATATCCCAGTTTCTGGAGGAGAAAACATCTATGTCAATGGTCAGAAATTGACCGCCATTTTTGCTCCGGTACCTATTCCAGCTATTTTAAATCCTTAGATAGTCCTCAAATTAGCTGCTCTGATGGAAAGTATACATTTTTATAAACTCGTAACCAAGAAAAGTTCTCCAGGGACATACAGATGGCCATATGGCACTACTTCATATCTCCACTCAATCTCTGATTGTTGGTGATCATTGTGTTGGGTAAGACAAGCAACTAAAATTTATGTTGCTACAGGCTAATTCAAGTCAGTGAAACTAGATGGACTCAAAAAAATATTAACTCACCATTTTGGGTTGTTTCAGTCAAGGAAGTGCTTTCTTGGACATCAGGGGAGGTGGTAACATGACAGTAAGTACTAAGTATGCTCAGGCTGTTTTCTGTTTTGATACTTCAGTGTTGAACTTAGTGTGAGGGTTGACCTTCGATAGATTGGGATGTTTTCTAGTAGCGTTTTGTTCCCAAAGTTGCTCTTTCAAAATTAGAAGTTGGGTAAATGCATTTTATGTTTTGGTTTGTTCGATATTTGTTTAGTCATATACCAGTGTAAGTACCGCAAGTTCCTTAATTTTCAATTTTTCCTTTGCAGGAATACTTTCAATCAACATATAAATTCCTGGATCTTTCTCCAAATGTGGTGATTCCCATGCATGGAAGGGTCAATTTGTGGCCGAAACACATGCTTTGTGGATATCTCAAGTATGAATAAGAATATTTGTGTTGTGGACAAATCTGATTCTTAAAAACCTGTTAATGTTTTGTCTATCAGTTGATTGGATAGAATAGACGGAACGTAATAATGGGATGATTGATCTTGTTTTCCAGAAATCGCAGAAGCAGAGAAGAATCCATCCTAAAGGCCACTGAGGATGGAGCTCAGACATTATTTGACATAGTTGCTAATGTGTACTCAAGTGTGGATCGCAAATTCTGGTGGGCTGCATCATCAAACGTAAGGCTGCATATTGACAATCTGGCTGTAGAAAACAAATTACCAGAGGTAAAACTTTTATTTGAATCCAAATGCGTACAAAAACATGTCTCAAAAAGACAGCCTTAGAAAGTTTGTAGCGAAGGTACTACCACTCCTTCACTGCTTATTGTATTGAGCTGTTCCAGGGATTCTCAATCCAGAAGTTCAAAGCAAGTTGCGGATTACGTTTTAAGATACGGTGGACAGTGGGTTATGTCAGGAGCCGGATTCCATTCAAGATCAATAAGCCAGGTTTTATTATGTCACTGATAGTTGGAGGAGCTGGATATTTTCTTCTGTACACATCCAAAAAGAAGAACCAGATTGAATCTTGATGAGTAAGTCATAGTGAAAGATCATGGGATCTATTAATCATATACTAAAAAGTTAGAAAATTTGGAAATATTCCCTTTTTATGAACTTCGACTTCATTATTAGAGTAATAAAAAATGGAAAGTTGACTATTCACTTGCTCTCTCTACTTGTTAAGGAATTCTAAACTGACGTTTGGATGAATATGGAAACTTCTTAAATTCAATAATAAAAGATATTTTTAGTTGACACTTATCAAGTACTACTTATTTTACATTCAAGTGATTTGAGATTTGTTTCTCGAGCAAGAATGTCACAGCTTAGTAAACCTGGTTGATACTTTAAATTGATCCTTTGAGAAAAGCGAGTATATATCTATGCATAGCATAATACTTGTGGTAATATGATATTAAGGTAACCAAATTATAGAATCGTAGAAGCAATTACATTTTTTTTTTTTTAAAAAAGGAAATTGGTATCTTAATATTTGAAATTGACCTAGTAAAAGTGAAATTAGAAACGGAGAAGAAAACTCTATAAAAAAAAAGGAAACAAAAGGCCTCAACTGAGATTATGCGGTGGGTTATGATAAACGGTTAAGATGAAACTAAAGCCAATCCAACGGCTATTAATTCACCGTCGGAACTTAAAAATGGAAATGTTTCTGAACCCGGGAAAATGTAAACCCCGAGCACATGCGCATTTTAGCGAACATCATATAAAATTCCCGAAAGTACCCTTGGATTCAGCATTGATCTCCGAAAAAACTCTAAACTCTGCTATATAAACAAAAGCTTTGGCCCCCTTCTCTGGCGGTATCATAACAAAAAAACCAAGCCGAGAAAATAAAATAAAAGAGCACCGCCGGTAACAATATTCCGGCGATTCTGAAAATTAACGGTTTTCTTTGGGAGGAAGAGAAAGAGATTGTGTGGTTCGTGGATCGAATAGAGAAGAAGAAGAAGAAGTAAGTGCAGCGAAATCAATGGTATTTCCCGGTGAGATGACGACGACGACGACGAGACCTGAGCAACGATCTAAAACTCTTCACAATTTCCCTCTACCGAACTTATGGGGGAATCAGAGACACCTCAAGTGCATGAAGATCGACTCTATTAGCAGCGGAGGTTCCGGCGATCACCGACTACGACGCCGATCTCCGCCTTTGAAATTCGCTGATTCTTCCTTCTCGATCCCGTTTCGATTCGGCGACTCTGCTCATCGCCGGCTGAGAAACGCGCCGTTCAAATCGGAAAGCGAGGAAGGGATCGAGGAGTTCAGGGTGAAGATTATGTCGGATCTGAAGACGGTGAGGGATAAGATCACACAATCCATGTTTAGGAAAGACGACGCTATCGAAGAGCAAGAAGAAATCGACGGTTCCGGTTCCGGTCCCGGCCAAGATAAGGAGATTTCTCCGGTGAAGCCATGGAATCTTAGAAAAAGACGAGCAGCTTGTAAGGAACCGGATAACTTGAATCAAATCAATAAGGGATTTGAAATTGAGGAGAGGATAGTGAAGAATCCATCACCGTTGAGAGGCGGCGGAGTGGTCGAAGCCGAGACGAAGAAGATACGTCCTAAGTTCTCTGTGAAGCTATCGAAGAAGGAGATCGAAGAAGATTTCATGGCGATGTTAAGTCACCGACCACCGCGTCGGCCCAAAAAACGGCCCAGAACCGTTCAGAAAAAAATCGATGTAAGTCTCGATTTTTGAAATTTGATGTAAAAAAGTTTTAAAATTTGTTGAATTGATCTGACTGAAATTTGGTTTCTTTAATGCAGAGTTTGTATCCTGGGTTGTATTTGACTGAAGTGACGCTTGATGCTTATAAGGTTCCAGAGGAAACGAAGGTATAATCATCATCATCGCGGATTTGAAAAATCATGAGACTTTTTAGTTTGAAAAGATTCTGATCCTCTTTGCTTTCACAGAATCTGCAGAGATGATGATGATGAATTTGATGATATTGTGTAATTCAGTTCCCCGGTTGAAGTTTCAAAAGCATTTTGTCAATATTTTGAATCTGGAATTGAAGGTCAAGTTCTTGAAGCTCCTTCGTCCTTCTTCCTCTCTGCTAATTTTCGTTTTTCTTAATTAATTCTTTCTTTCCCAGATTGTTATGAAATAAACTGTACAAAAAGTTATGGGGGACGTTTAGGTTCCTGTTGATTAATACAAATAATGCTTTCATTCACAAAAAAGATTTCTTCTTTCTGAACAAATTTTTTCAGTTGTGAGGAACAAATTCTTTTTGTAGCTTTTTTAGTTTTAAGTGTTCTCTCTCGATCTCAATCTCAAACTCACATGTGTGCTTAATTAATGTCATATGATTAATTAGTGAAAGCGTGAAATTGATGCACCGACAAAGGAAAACCCAAAAAATCTTCTGTTTGATTAGACAACAAAAGGCTTGTCTTTTGTTTCCCTTTTCATCTAATTGTGCATCAAACTGACGAAAAACAGCTAAATGAGTGAAGAAGAGAGTTGTTATGGTTCAATGTGCTTGAGATTGAGTCGAATAAGGAACCTTTGAGATTCAAGTCTGTGCAAGGAGTTTCCTTAAGTACGAAAAGTTGAGAGTGTGTGGGTGCGTTTTTTGTTTTCCCGCGTTGGCTTGTTTCCGATATTCAGAGTAGAGTCTTTTGACTCGTTCTTTGCTGGTTCACTTCTTCCGGTTTGGTTTAACAAGATTTTATGTGGTTAATCCAATCGCCGTGCTTAACTTGACTTTTCAAAAGGTGGAGTTTGGTTGACTCGCTCTATATCACTAATGATGAATCTATGGCCAAACCAACTATTTAGTTCAACTTTGTACTAATCTGAGCGAATTAAAATATATAATCTGAGACTCAGATCTGTTCAGAATTGTGGGTTCTTTTCGTACTATACGATTTGAGCTTTAGGAAAGTTAAAAAAAAAGTTATAGGAATTGAGCTATTTATACATTCAGTTATATTTGTATGATTCGTATTAATTTAAATGTACTACCGTTAGTATATTTACCTCTTTCCCTCCTACTTTTTTTACGGTAATATATTAAATATAGTTTGTAATTTTTTTTTTTTTTTTATATTATTATTGGATATATTTCATTATTATTATTAACTGGAAGTTAAAAGGAAATGAAAAATAATAGTACTTGTTTCGGGCAAGAAAGAAACAAGGGAACTTGGATTCTCTTTTGCTTCTTGCTCAGCTTTACCAAATAATCAATGGCAGAATAGCCCTTCAAGACAGGACTAACCTGAACTCTTATTTCTCCGAATCTTTTTGTCTCTTCTTGGTTAAAAGTGAATGAACCAGATGTAACTAATGTTGAACTAATGTTGAGAGCGAAGATGATCTTCCGAGTAGAATCAGATGTAAAGGAGATTGGTTTCCTTGGGAAGCAAGTTATTAGGAGGGTACAGGAATTTGTTAGAGGAGATGCAACAATCCGCAAGAACAATGACTAAGGCATGTCATTCTCATCTGACTCAGGATTTAAGAGTAGCTCTTGGTTCTCTTTCTTTACTGCTGCATTCTCCTTGCTAGAAAAATGTAAGAATGAAGTCTCTAAATGAATCGCCAAAAGCGAAACCTCGCCTACCAGAAGTTACCACAAGAACACTCGCCTTTCCGGAAATGATGAAACCTCTTCCTGTCTCTCAAAATAATATCTCGCTGTACCACTCGCGACAAGAATCTGAAGAAATTATGACAATCTCCGCAAGTCCTCAAGTTCTTGAAAACCCGAATGGTTGTTCCCGGAGGAAGTTTCATTAGCCCAAACGCAACCGCAATCTTCTCACTGTGAGTAGTCAACATATCTTCCTTGTGACTACCAGACTCTACGTCGTGCAACACGAAGCTCGTGTCTGGTACATACCCGAGTCTCCTCATCTCTTTACCCAACTCTTGAAGATAGTTGTAAACAGCTTCTGCCTCTGGATGTGATGTATCATCCACCAGAAATGTATGCACTTGTGTCTCCATTTCAATCCAACTACAAGCCACTTCCTTTTTTACCCCTCGATCCCGCATTAGTTTACGCACTTTTGCCACTTCCTCCCACTGGCCAGTAGCTGCGTACATGTTTGATAAGAGCATGTAGGTCCCATCGTGTTCTGGTATGAGACCGAAGATTTTGTCTGCAGCGATGATCCCTAGTTCCATGTTTCCATGGACTCTGCAACCAGAAAGAAGAGCTTCCCAGATTTCTGCTGTAGGTTTAAAAGGTAGTGATTCGATTACACTTTCCGCATCAGAGAATTTCCCAGAACGACAGAGCAAATCGATCAGCCTTGCGTAATGATCTGCATCTGGAGGTATACGGTACACAGTCTCCATAGAACTGAAATACTTCCGTCCCTGGTCCACTAAACCCGCGTGGCTACAGGCTGTCAAAACTGTAAGGAACGTAATCCGATCTGGTCTTATCCCTTCCTTCAACATCTCCTCATACACATCTACTGCTTCAGCACCATGTCCATGCTGTCCCAGTGCCGCAATCAAAGCATTCCAAGAAACTGAATCCAGACAAGGCAAAGTTTTAAACACCTGTCGAGCTTCCTCCACAACCCCGCATTTCGCATACATCGTAATGAGAGCGTTTCCTGCAGAGAGGCTACAGTCAAACCCTATTTTAACCAACTGTGCATGGAACTGTTGCCCGTTATAATACGCTCCCAGCACGGCACATGATTTGATCGCCCCAGAAAATGCGTAATCACAAGGCTCGAAACCTTCCCTCTTCATACAAGAAAACAGCTTCAAACCTTCTTCTCCAAACCCGTTTTCGGCTAACCCCGATATCATTATCATCCAAGTTAGGATATTCTTCTCTTTCATCTCTTTGAAAAGCAGCTTCGCCTCACCTATGTGCCCAGAACTAACATACCCTGACAACAAAGCATTCCAAGAAACCAAGTCTTTCGCCGGCATTTTCTCGAAAATGGCTTTTGCCTCATTAAATTTACCGCATTTGTAGTATAACGAAACTAGCGAATTGTCAAAATGAAACGAAAAATCCTCCCTTCTCAATACATAAGCATGAACTTGCTTTCCCAGCTGAAGCAATCCAGAAGTGGCACACGCTCTTATAACGCTAGGATATGTGAACTCGTCAAGCTCAATTCCAGATGAAACCATTACTCTAACCATCTCCAATGCCTCCTTATACAATCCACGATTAACATAACCAGAAATCATAGCATTATAAGCAAGCAGCTTCATATTCTCATCCATCCCTTCGAGCAACTCTTTCCCTAAATCAAAACAACCATTCTTGACATAACCCGTAATCATAGTCGTCCACGACCTCTCATCTTTCTCAGGGATCTCATCAAACACTTTTCTAGCTGAATGTATCAGAGAAGGCGAAGAACCACATTTCGAATACACAGACACCAGAGCGTTCGAAACCGAAGTGATATAACCAGAGCCAGATTTCAAAGCTGCAGCATGAAATTGCACACATTGCTTCTCCTCTTCGACAACAAGCGCTAAACCTGCGAGAACACTCGCGAAAGTGAAGTTATCGGGTTTGAATCCTTCGTTCTTCATCTTACAAAACAAGTTAATAGCAGAGTAGCCATCATTGTTATGCGAGAAGCCAGTGATCATCGCATTGTACATTACAGTATCTCGCATACTCACAGGCGTTTCCTCGAAAACCTCGCGAGCGAGAGTGATATCCCCGGAAGCACAATAGCCGGAAACCATGGTGGTTCTAGCGATTTTATCTGGTTCAGAGATTTCATCGAACAGGTGGCGTGCATAATAAAGCTCTGACGATTTACAATAAACATCAATCAAACGGTTTAGGATATGGGCACGTGGCTGGAACCCGAAAGTAATGATATTGGCATGAACGGATCGCGCAAGTTGCAGAGATGTTTGTCTAAGCGGCAAACAGAGGCGGAGATTCGCGGCGTAACGATTGGCGATGGCTCGAACAAGGTCTGGATTCGGTTGCATTTCATGTTTGTGGTTCGGTTCGACATTTTCAAATTGTACCAGATCTATCTCCTTTTTATATTAAGCCATCTTCGGTTTAAATTAAACTAATCAATTTTCACGCCGGTTTAGATATCCGGTCCATTAATCTCGTTACATTTGGTTAAATTAAATCCGCAGAAGAAAGCAACGTCTCGTCCACACCATTAAACCCTAGAAGACGTCTCGTTTCTCTTTCTGTTACTTTGTCAATTTCGGCGCCATGGTTCTCAAAGACGAAAGCTCCGAGAAAGCTATCGAGCTCTTCCTCAGCATTGGTTTGGAAGAGAAAACAGCGCGCAATACCATCAACAACAACAAAGTCACCTCCAATCTCACCGCCGTTATTCACGAGGTGTGTTCTCTCTCCCCATCCTTCTTTGTGTTTGCTGTCGGCTCTTATTGTATCTGATGAAACTGGATTATCATTGGAGAAAGTCCTGTTTTCTGTCAATCTGTTGACTAAATCTAATTTTTATGTAATCTCAGTTCGAAATGTTTAGTTTGATGATTTTGACTCCGTTGCATGTTTGATTCTCTTGATAATTTGATCTCTGACCTCATCAATTCGATTATTAAAACTCTCTTTTCATGAGGCTTGTCTTGTGTACCAGGCTGATGTTACTGATGGGTGCGATCGAACTACTGGAAATCTGTTGTACTCGGTCAGATATATTTCTAATTAAACCTAAATTGCCTTGAATTTGTGTGTTTATGCTTGAAAGAAACTTATTGAGGTTATATTTTTTTTGCAATTTTGTGTACCAGGTTGCTACTAAGTACCCTGCAAATGCTCTTGTGCATCGTCCTACATTGCTCAAGTACATTGTCTCCTCTAAGGTTGGTATCTGGCTCCTTGATTGACAGTCTCCATTGCTGGAATGAACTTCCCTTTCCGGTTCATTCCGATTAACAGTCTTCGGTTATTAGGGTACGTTCTGTTTTGTCAATGCGAAACAGGCTAAAGTTTTTTATTCTCTCTGTCTAATGAATCTGCAGATTAAAACTCCAGCCCAGTTGGAAGCTGCATTTGCTTTTTTTGCCAATACCGGTTCTGAGGACTTCAAGCTAAATGAGTTTGAAGAGGCATGTGGTGTTGGTAAGAACTTTTGTGTATCCGATTATGAGCATGTATTATATTTCTTTCTTTAATGCCAATGTTTCTAGGGTTACTGTTTTTCATTATAAACACAATTCTTTTGGGTTACAATTTGCTGTATGTTTTTATGGATTTGGAGATGAGATCTTCATTATCGCTTTGGAACAGGTATTGAAGTTTCCCCAGAAGATATTGAGAAAGCAGTTAATGAAACCTTTGAAGAGAATAAGAAAACAATATTGGAGCAGCGCTACCGAACAAATGGTTAGTGTTCGCTCTAGACCTCACTGTCTAAGGCATTCGGTTTATTTGAGGCATATCTACCGTTGCTCTGATTCTCTATAATTTTTCACATAACCTGCTTATTCAGTTTCTTGGTTGAATGATGTAAATGTTGTGTAGTGGGTGAATTATTTGGACATGTCCGGAAAAGTTTGCCTTGGGCAGATCCTAAGATTGTAAAGGTACGTTAACATTTTTAGCAGACTGCCTTCTTTGCTAGTCACAAACGATATTGTAGTTTTCTTATCCAGTCTTATGTTTGTAATAGAAACTGATAGATGAAAAAATGTATGAACTGCTTGGTGAGAGAACCGCTGCTGATAATGAAAAACCTACAAAAAAGAAGGAGAAGAAGGAGAAGCCTGCCAAAGTTGAGGTGATTGGAAGTTTCATTTGACTGTTTTTTCTGTTGTATATATTGGGATTTTAATTCTTCATTTCCGTGGCTTATCTTTAGGGAAAGAAAGCTGTTGTAGAAGCTACCCCAGAGCCATCTGAAGAGGAGCTTAATCCGTATTCTATATTCCCTCAGCCAGAGCAAAATTTTATGGTAACATCTGCTAATTTATTATATTGAGATTTTCAAGTTCACGTCCTACACATCTGAATCCTCTTCCACTAATAATCATACATCTAGGTGTTGATTCAGTGATAATCATAGTAGAATAAGTATGATCTGTATTGCTTCCCTTTTTATTGTGGCGATCTGGAACAAACTTCTTATAACATGTTTGATGTTACATTCTCATTTTTTTCCATGGGTGAATTCATAGCTAGCATGTAAGATTTTGTTATTTTATATTCTCAGGTTCACACAGAAGTGTTTTTCAGTAATGGCTCTATTCTCAGATGTAGCAATACAAAGGAAGTGCTCGACAAACATCTCAAGGTGACTGGGGGAAAAGTTTATACTCGGTTCCCCCCTGAACCAAATGGTTATCTACATATTGGGCATGCCAAGGTAAAAAATGCATAATATGAGGTTTTAGGATATTTTGCATGATGGTTACATGCTCATTTCCAATGTTTGTACTTCCAGGCTATGTTTGTTGATTTTGGTCTTGCAAAGGAGCGAGGGGGCTGCTGTTATCTAAGGTAACAAATTCTTGTTTTGTTTGACTTGGGTTTCTTACATCTTTGCTTTTCTATAACAATCCTTGTTTCTTCTATAAGCACAATTGTTCAGGATTCCTTGAAAATTTGGTTTCCAGGTATGATGATACAAATCCTGAGGCAGAAAAGGAAGAGTATATTAATCACATCAAAGAAATTGTTAACTGGATGGGTTGGGAACCCTTCAAGGTATTGTCAATTTTTTTTGAACGTATAGCTTATTGTTGTGTTTAAATTCATCTGACATTTACCATTGTTTTTTTTTCTAGATTACGTACACCAGTGATTATTTCCAGGAACTGTATGATTTGGCTGTGGAGTTGATTCGGAGAGGTCATGCTTATGTTGATCATCAGGTTGAATCAGTTTAAACTTTTTGATATATGGATTCCTGTTGCTTTTTCTAATTACTTGTCATTTTTTAGTTCTAAGCTGTACTTGCTCCACACATGAAACTTATCCTATCGAGTAATTGTTATACTTTCAGACAGCTGAGGAGATAAAAGAGTACAGAGAGAAGAAAATGAACAGCCCCTGGAGGGACAGACCTATTGAAGAATCTCTAAAACTTTTTGACGAAATGAGACGAGGCATGATTGAGGAAGGGAAGGCAACCTTAAGAATGAAGCAAGATATGCAGAGTGATAATTGCAATATGTACGACCTTATTGCCTATCGAATAAAGGCAAGTGAAACAAAAATCATCTCTGGTTACGTATAAGAAATAGGCTCTTTCCCGTCTTTTGCTGTCTGACTTGTTTAGATGCTTTGCAGTTCACACCTCATCCTAAGGCTGGTGACAAATGGTGTATTTATCCGAGTTATGATTATGCCCACTGCACTGTTGATTCTCTTGAGAATATAACACATTCGGTTTGTCTCTTTCTAAGTCTTTTGGCTATTTGTTGCATGACTTAATATAACTTCAACAGCTGAATTTTGTGACCCAGAATTTACTTTGAGTATTAGAAAATCCCTTTTCTGTATCTAAAGCATCTGCTATTCTAAAAACCATTGCTGTGGTTCTGAACTTTTCTTTTATCTGCACAATTGTAGCTCTGTACTCTTGAATTTGAAACCCGGCGTGCGTCATACTATTGGCTATTACATTCCCTGAGTCTCTACATGCCATATGTGTGGGAATATTCAAGGTTGAATGTCACAAACACTGTAATGTCTAAGCGTAAGGTTAGTCAATTACTCAGCTTGCCTGTGAACAACTTCGAACATTTTATGCAGGGAATCATGATGGTCGTATCATTTTCTTTTCTTTTGCGGCAGTTGAATTACATCGTGACAAATAAGTATGTTGATGGTTGGGATGATCCACGTCTTTTGACACTTGCTGGTTTGAGGCGGAGGGGTGTGACTTCAACTGCAATTAATGCATTTGTAAGAGGAATTGGAATTACCAGAAGGTTTGTTATATACATATCTGATTTCACATCATAGTATTTGGCATATGTCACTTATCTTTGATAATCTGCATATGTCAATTATCTTTGTTAAATGTGCTCTCTATTTTTCTTTGTTGAAGTGATGGTAGCATGATACATGTGAGTCGTCTTGAGCATCATATTAGAGAGGAGTTGAATAAAACAGCTCCTCGCACCATGGTGGTGCTTAATCCTCTGAAGGTGGTCATCACCAACTTGGAATCAGACAAGGTTATAGAGCTTGATGCCAAAAGGTGGCCTGATGCTCAGAACGATGATCCCTCGGCATTCTACAAGGTGAACTGTGTTTCACATATATTGGTTTTCGAATGGAACATTTTTCTGTTTGCTTGATCTTTTTTTCCTGGATTGTTGATCTAGGTTCCGTTCTCTAGAGTTGTATACATTGACCAGTCTGACTTCCGAATGAAGGATTCAAAAGATTATTATGGGCTCGCCCCTGGTAAATCAGCCTTGCTAAGGTAATAGAAGAGGACAGTTATTTTGTTCATCATTACGACTTTGGCTTTGAATATGATTCAGTTGTGACTAAATGTGCTTCCTGCTCTTTGCAGATACGGTTTCCCAATCAAGTGCACCAATGTTGTCTTTGCTGATGACAATGAAACCGTTCGTGAGATTCATGCGGAATATGACCCTGAGAAAAAGTCAAAGCCAAAGGTTCTCCTCTTTAGCAATCTTTATAATTTTTGCAATTTTGTGGCTCTTCCTAAACGTTACTTTTATTCTCCAGGGGGTTCTACACTGGGTCGCTGAAGCTTCCCCAGGAAAAGAGCCCATAAAGGTTGAAGTCCGGTTATTTGAGAAACTCTTTAACTCCGAGGTATATATCATTCTCTAGCTTTTGTTTGAGTTACAAAGAGTTTTATTCCGTGGGCTAAACTGTATTTAATCATTACAGAACCCGGCTGAACTCAACGATGATTGGCTCACTGACATTAACCCAAACTCCAAAGTGGTAATATCTGGTGCCTATGCTGTATCAACCCTTAAAGATGCTGCGGTCGGGGACAGATTCCAGTTCGAGAGGCTAGGTATTTTCTGTTTCGTGATCATAAAAAGTAGTTGCAATTCTAGATGAGCAAACACTGATACAAGTTTAAACCATAATTTGTGGTGCATTAGGTTATTACGCGGTGGACAAGGACTCTGAGCCAGGAAAGCTTGTGTTTAACAGGACGGTCACACTCAGGGACAGCTATGGAAAAGGTGGAAAGTAAACACTCCACCAATATTAACACTTTGTTGGTCAAAACTCCTCAAAAAGGGTTTTATAACAGTAAATGAAATCGTTTGGTTTGATACGCACATTGTGCAACAGTTAGTTTTTGTTTCTTGAATGGTCATAAACAAAACAATATCATGTTTTTTCATTTGAAAAGTTTTTATCTTGAGATAACAGATGCTGAAAAAGCTCTCTGCCAGATGGAATATAGAGAGAGTTCCTTAGTCTTTACGCATGTGATTTTGATTTACTGACGATCGGCAAAGTACTGATTGATGGGATTGTGATAGGTTTCAACGTGCGCTGCTTCTCATTCTCCTGCACATCATTCAATTCATTATCCTCTTCATTTATTTATCGGTTCTGAATTCCTATTGGAAGCACACTGTTAACTGCATTTGAATCTTACACAAAGAATCAAAAAGTTGTAAAGGAAGATGATGGAATAATAGAGATTAAGGAATAAGGTGCTTTTACGATAAGGGCAATACCACTGATCAAATCAAACTTTAGGAGGTATGCAATATAGTTGATTCTAATGTTTCATCATTTTCTCTTTTGGTATAACAAATATGTTTCGGAGAGAAAATTGTTATTGACCAATGAGTCGGAAAACGGTCAACTTCGGCATGAACTACACCTACATGTGAAGATACGTAAGTACAGTATATGAACTAATTTCGGCATGAACTACATCTACATGTGAAGATACGTAAGTATATGAACTAATATCCTCTGCAAATTCTTCCAAAAAAAAATTATCAAGTTAGGACCTATACAAGCTAATTTTAAAAACCTTAAAACGATAATGACTCGAACGACACTTAGTCAATCCGTTAAAATTTGTTGACTCGGATGGCACGTCAATAAAACAAAACCGACATTTTATGGCTAGTTTATTATTGCTTGTACATGAAATAATTAAAATATTGGTGAACATTTTTTTTTTGGGTTAGATTTGAGCTTTGGGGGTGATTGGCAAGGGACTATGAAGACTTTTGCTTTATTTCAAAGTCTTTAGAGTTTTTTTTAACCCAATCACACTTTTACTTCTTTTTTCATTTTTAAAGTCTTAACAGTCCAACTGTTTTTTTTTTTCATTTTTTTTTGTTTTTTTTTAAAGTCTCAGAAACCAGACTTTTTCAAAAGTTGTACGTATCTCTCCTATTTTTCATCCCTAAATAATAGATTTTTTTATTAACTTAAAATATTACCTGATTTGAACCTAAAAAACCTCAACTATTGTATTGTTGATATTAAAAAAAATTTAAACAAAAAAATATATACTAATCGAAAGAAAAAAATAGTCACCCCTAAATAATAATTTTTTTTAATTAACTTATAAATATTATCTTATTTGAATCCAAAAAAAAACAAACCATTGTTGATATAAANATTTTTTTTAATTAACTTATAAATATTATCTTATTTGAATCCAAAAAAAAACAAACCATTGTTGATATAAAAAAAATTAAAAAAAAAGTATACTAATCGAATTAAAAAAAATTGTCCCGTAAATAATACAATTTTTTTATCAATTTATAAATATTATCGGTAAAGTTAAAGTGTTTACAGTTTTTAATTACTAATCATACTTTAAAAAATATTTAAAATTACAGCCACAGTTTCTACAGTCAAAATTTCTACAGGCAAAAGTCTACAGCGACAGCCTACAGTTACGGTCCTTACCAATCGCCCCCTTTGTTTTATTTACTTTTGGGTACGTGTTTTTTCAT
>OVAQ01000954.1:0-22657 GCA_900406345.1 Erysimum cheiri | reverse complement strand
CGTGTAATACCTCTCTCCCATGCGACATAGAGACCATAATATATTCATACCCAGCGAAAAAAAAATATATATATATATATATTCATACCCAAAACTAGGCTTCATTGGGCCTAAATTTTAATAGCCCAATATATAGGTCGTTTTAATGGAGTTGGGCTGGAAGCTACTAATGCGCGTGAAACAAGAAAAACCATCATCAATACAGTGAATATATGGGAAAATGGAAAATGAATTTTAAAACTTTCCATTTTCAGGATTCGTTTAAAGGAAATGGAAGAATAACAAAAAAAAAAAAGGAATTTTCCTAAACTTGTGTCTTTATTTATAAGAGAAAACTATAGAATAAAGGTTAGGTTTTTGGAGTGAGCAAGAACCTTGAGCATCCATCATCTATGGGAAATGTGAATTTTTTGGCCGAAGCTAAACGCGAGGAAGATCCATCGACAAATCAGAGAGATTGAGAATGAATCATCTATAGAACCCTAATTGAAGATCAAGGTGATATATAAGGAGGAATCAAAAACCCTAACTAGAGATCACAGAGATGGGGAGGAACCTAAAACCCTAACTGAAGATTTGAAAGAAACAGAGGAAGAGGACGAAGAAGAGGAAGAGTGTGGGCTGTGTAAGTACATAAAGGGAGGTGAGTGCAAGGATGCATTCATAGCATTGGAGAGATATGATGTGTGGACGAAGCAGAGAAGATCTTACTAACTGACACATGTGGGAGATAGAGATTCGTGTTCCGGTGTTTCGTTTTGCTTCATACGAGCTGAAGCAGCTTCTCACTTCCCTGCAATATCAATCTTAAAGAGATTCATGTGTCATACGTCAATTATTCAAGAGTTTAACTTCATACATACCGTAAATACCTAGTGAATGGAAGTAAAGTCGACCTTCATGCATTAAAGGTGTAGGAAAAGCTATGTAAATTATATTTGCACATTATCTTTCCAATTTTCTCTCTTCATTTTGTTTTCCAATTTTCCCTCTTAAGCTGTTTTTTTTCTTTTTGTCTTCTTCGCCTCAACCAAATTCAGATCCATAATCAAATCTTTTTCATTTATATAAAACCACTTTTTTTTTTTTTTTTTTNATCGGAAGCTTCAACGCCAACAACAACTTTTTTTTTTTTGTAGAATTACATCGCACTCACCTGTTTTTCCCCATCACCAACAACGACGTCCTTTCATATCCATCACCAACTTGTTAAAATGACATTGATTATTTCTCTTATTTTCGTCGGATGTTTCTCTTTTGCTGACACTCATGCCGGAATTCTAGTCTAACATTTCTTTTTTTTCTTAGATTTTATGTTATTAATTATTAGTGATTTTATAACTTTTTTTCCAAATTACAATAGGCTGATGCAGTTTTGTCTTTTGTTTGAGAGTGATTTGGAATTCTCTCGTCTTAAAAACGTTATTTTTCAAACTTTCCTGACTCATACCTATTTTCTTAATTCTTTTTGAGTGAAAAATTAGTTAGTAATATAACCCAACTAATTAAATTGTTAAAAAAAAGTAATAATAATAATAATATAATGTATATATAGAAAAACTAGTAACTTAGGATAAACTGGACTGGGCCAGTAATTACGATGGGCCAAAACTTTGAACGACCGAGACATGTGCCATTATTGAATGACGTAAAAAAATGGCTCCCAAACCACAGAAAACCCTAAGAATTGGGGGTTTAATTTTTGGTGGAGATATGAATTTCCATTTTTGGATTATACATCTCTCATTTATTTAAGGAAATGGAAGAAAACCATATTTATGGGAATTTCGCAAAGAAAAGGCGTGTCCTTTTTCATAAGAGAGCGTCGGCGATTAGGGTTTTTGTTGGAGTGAGCAAGCAAATTGAGCAGCAAAATATCAATGGGAATTGCGAGTTCTGTGAGCATGGTCTTTAGCGACGAGGATCGGTCGGCAGATCAGGGACAGTTTTCGCGAGATGTGGACGAATCGAGAACTCTAATTGAAGATTTGAATGAAACAGAGGAAGGGGAAGAAGAAGGGGAAGAGGAAGAGAGTGGAGAGTGTGAGTTGTGTAAGTACATAAAGCGAGGTGAGTGCAAGGATGCATTCATAGCACTGGAGAAATGCGTGGATGAAGCAGAGAAGACGGAAGAAGAAAGTGACGACGTCACAAAATGTAAGGAGGCCAGAGCCATGTTCAGGACTTGTATGTATGATAACCCTGTTCACTATGAGCCCATTCTTGCTGGTGAGGCTAGAGCAATTGCCAAGATGTTAAACGATTTGCAAGCCGAGAAGGAGGCCATTCTTGCTGGTGAGGCTGCAGCCATTGCTAGGGCGGTTAGCAGGTTGCCCACAGAGGAGGCGCCCGTTCTGCCTGCTGAGGCTGCAGCCATTGCTAAGGCGTTTCAAGAGTTGGAAGTGGAAAAGAAGAAGAAGGTAGCAGAGGGATCCAAGGGTAACGAGAGTGATCGTCAGAATCAGAATTAGGTGACTTTTTATGAGCTTATTGACGACTTTGATATAGACTCAGAGTGAGATTGAGATTGATCCTTGTCTGAATGAATATTTTGCCTTTGAACTCTTAAATTTTGTTTAGGGTTAATGAAATTTGATGATGCATTTCTAAAATTCTGTTATAATCATCGTCTTGTGCAAAAAACTAGTTGATCCTTGTGGTAGTTCTAGTCAATTGATGATTAGAATTCGTAGAAATCAAACAAGAGTATGATGCTTATTTATTATACACATGCTGCAAAGCACTAAAAAGTAGGCAAAGAAAGACTTTATCTCAGCCCAAAATTTAATGGCCCAGTATAATGTAGCCCAAATAAACATAAATTTGTTGTCAGCCTTCAACATTCATTTAATGTGCTCGGTTGCGTCACGGACATAGAGACATGTATATTCATTTTCACGAGTGAGATCATTTTTTAGGATTTTTTTTTTTTTTTTTTTCCAATGACTAATGAGTTAAATAACAATATTCGCAATTTTTGTTATTTGTTTAGGGGACTAATAAAAGAAAACTTAACAATATTCGCAATTTAATTTGGACACAAAATAATTGGTCTTTGTATAACACTTATCTTTAAATTTGCTCCTAAATATAGAATAGGATAATTGCTGAGTCAGAAACGTGATATTCGCTTTGTTGTTTCCGGATAAAGAGTGAATATTCACTATCGTACGATTTGCTTTTAACTCACCGATAATATCACAGCCGTCCATTTCATTATGTTAAGGGGCAAAACTGGAAAATAGAAAGAAAAAAAACAAACTTGATTACGTCATATCATTATCTGACTAATTCTTAATTATCATTTACTAAATCTAAAACTTAATCTGTTTATATATATATCTTTGCGATTTTATCCAAATTCCAAAGCAAAAACTGAGTTTTTTTCTTCTTATGTTCTCTCTTGCGATCGTGATTTCGATTTTAGTGTAAGAACTGGGTTTTGGATTTCATCATCGTTCAAAGGTTTGTTGAAAACTATGAAGAAAGTTGAGTTTTTTATAATCCTTCTCTGCTTCAACGCTGCGTCATTTCTAGTGGTAAGACAGACTAAAATCAAAAGATCGATTCTTTATCTCTTATTACTGAAACATTTCTGAGATTAAAGTTTTTTATTTGATCTTGATTGGTGTGAAGTCTGCTGATGCACCAACATGTCCTGCGGATTTGGGAGGCAAGTGTAGTGATTCTGATGATTGGCAAGGAGAGTACTTCCCTGAAATCCCCAATATTAACTATGAGGTAAACAATAATACTCACAAAATTGTTAAATTTGAGTGTGTTGATTCAGTTTGGAAACTTTAGGGGATGGTGTTGCATGAGTAGGTTAATTGATTGTTTGATGAATTTTTCAGGGACCTTCGACTAAGAACCCACTTGCTTACAGGTGGTATAACGCAGAAGAAGAGATTCTTGGGAAGAAAATGAAGGTAATTTTTGTTGTTTATTCTCTTGCAACAGTTTGAGTTATGTTAATAATGATGTTTGTTTGTTGTCCTGAATTTTTGGAACAGGACTGGTTTAGATTTAGTGTTGCGTTTTGGCATACTTTCCGTGGGACTGGTGGTGACCCATTTGGTGCTGCTACAAAGTATTGGCCTTGGGAAGATGGTACTAACTCTGTCTCTATGGCTAAGAGAAGAAGTAAGTGAGGATCGGGTTTTAATATGTTATGTTTCTCTTCATTTGGGAGTTACTGTGACTGACTTTGTGATTGGTGTTTAATGCAGTGAGAGCTAACTTTGAGTTCTTGAAGAAACTTGGAGTTGATTGGTGGTGTTTCCATGACAGAGACATAGCACCTGATGGCAAGACACTTGAGGTAACTCGAGCTTCTCTGGTTCACTTATACTATTTTGCATTACATAATGTGATTGAAACTATTCATTTCTTTGTGTTGAAGACCATTTTGGTCCTTGGATTTTACTTTGCAGCTTGCTGTTTCTTGTGGTACTTGATTATTTTGCTCTTGTTGACCCAATGATAACTTGTTTCAATCAGTTAGAAAGCGCCTTGTAACCTGTTTATACTCAATTTATATGCAGGAATCTAACAAAAACTTGGATGAAGTTATCGAACTCGCCAAAGAACTCCAAAAGGTGATTCAGTTGGTTACTTTTCCATTTCTTATTATGCATTGGATGGTGGAAGACTGGAAGTAATACCTTTTGTAGTTAATCTATCCTCTGCCTCAGAATCCTGTGTGCCATTTCATAATTAAAACTCTTAAACAGTACTATCTTGTTACCTTAGTTTGATATGCTAAGAAAAAAGGTTATTCTTCCTCGTTAAATGCAGGGAAGCAAGATCCGGCCATTGTGGGGAACAGCTCAGCTTTTCTTGCATCCACGTTACATGCATGGAGGAGCAACCAGCTCTGAGGTTGGAGTATATGCTTACGCTGCTGCTCAGGTGAAGAAGGCCATGGAGGTGACACATTACTTGGGCGGTGAAAACTATGTTTTCTGGGGTGGTCGTGAAGGTTATCAGACGCTCTTGAACACTGATATGGGAAAAGAGCTTGATCATCTAGCCAGGTTTTTTGAAGCTGCTGTTGCTTACAAGAAGAAAATTGGATTCAAAGGTAAGTCTTCTTCTTCTTGTTCTGTCATCAGTCGTCTGTGAGTTATTGCAATATAATCTTATTTTCATCAGGCACGCTTTTAATCGAGCCCAAGCCTCAAGAACCCACCAAGCACCAGTATGATTGGGATGCTGCAACAGCTGCCAATTTCTTAAGGAAATACGGTCTTATTGATGAGTTTAAACTCAACATTGAGTGCAACCATGCCACGCTTTCTGGGCACACCTGTCATCACGAGCTTGAAACTGCAAGACTTAATGGTTTACTTGGCAACATTGATGCAAACACTGGCGATGCTCAAACTGGTACATTTTTAATTTCAACTCTCTTGATTAGTAATGTCTCTTATCCAGATTCCAGTTGAACAATGTTTTCTCCTTGTCTCAACAGGATGGGATACAGATCAGTTTCTTACAGATGTTGGAGAAGCAACCATGGTTATGATGAGTGTCATCAAAAATGTATGTAAATGTAAACTCATAATATTTTGGAAAATTTATTGTTACTTTTCGAAAGGAAGCTTATGATAGCATATGTTGTTCATGTCTTGTCTCGGTTATTAAACAGGGTGGGATTGCTCCAGGAGGCTTCAACTTCGACGCCAAACTGTAAGAGCGTTTCTTGACTCGTACTGTTTTTGCTGTTATATACAAAATTAAAACCGAGAAAGAAGCTTATAATGTTGATTGATTAAATAGGCGAAGAGAGAGTACAGATGTTGAAGACTTGTTCATTGCTCATATTAGTGGAATGGATACAATGGCTCGTGGACTGAGAAACGCAGTCAAAATCTTGGAGGTTAGTTAAGATTTGAATAGATAAGGTTATCGATTAACTTGTTTTCAAAGAATCTAAGAGTATAGCGTTATCGATTAACTTGGTCGGTGTGTAATGATGATTGGTAAAGGAGGGAACTCTAAACGAATTGGTGCGCAAGAGATATTCAAGCTGGGACTCTGAGATTGGGAGGCAAATAGAAGAAGGAAAAGCCGATTTCGAGTATCTTGAGAAGAAGGCTAAAGAGATTGGAGAACCAAAGGTTCCTTCTGCTAAACAGGTACAAGTTTCTTACTACAAAACATTTTGTTCCGTTTGTTAAACACACACACAAACTCTTGATGATATCTTTTGAAACCAAACTGCAGGAACTCGCTGAGATGATCTTCCAATCAGCAATGTAGAAGAAGAAGAAGAAGACTTCTTTGGTGCTCTCTCATCTTTGAGAATGAAAATTATAAACGAAAAATAAGGATGATTAGAGATGATGGTTTTATCAGTTTCAGTTGATGTGCTATGCTTTCACACTCTTACCTCAAATCGAATAAGAAAAACTGTTTAGGTTTCTGTGACAAAAGATCAAATCATTTCTCAAATTCCAATATTTATCTATTGCTTTGTGACTGAATATTTTCACTTGACTATAACAAAAAAGTTTGTAGTTGCTACAATAATTTCTAATGAATCTGAAGAGAGATATGTGATTTGGCTGAGCTTTGATGTTTTCTCATCTTGTGTATAAGAATGTTTACAAGATTCTACAAAATTGATATATGTTAGAATCATATTATTTTATTATTTTTTGTAACAATGTTAATTTCTTATTAAAAAGTGGATATTGATCTAACATTTGAGGTTAGGATTGTTAATTCCTTCAAAATTGATATTTTCTTTTGTTAAAGTTCTCAAAAAATGATCTAGGATTATCAATACAAATTAACAAAAACAGAGCGGTTGATAATTAATACAGCTTCTTTAACAATCGTAAACTTTTTTTTGCTATATACTGTATATAATAACGTCCGAATTAGACTATATAATCGAGTCGTTTTTGTCGTCACATGAATGATGACCTTGCATCGCAATCCGTCGATGTTTCTAGAAATTTTCCTTCTTTGTTGTTGGCGAGTTAATTAAGTTTTATGTACTAAGGTCGGCAAAAAGTATCCAGTCTTTTCTTTTATCTAATTGCGGCCGAAAGTTTCTCGTGAAAGCTCACATTATGATATATGAATAAATGATAATGATACAAATTGATTAACAAGAAAAATTAAATGATACTATACTAATAAAAAAAATATATCCCATAATTGTTATTCTTTACTTTTACATTTAACGTAAAGTTTTTTTTTGTTAAAAACATTTAACGTAAAGTTTTTTCTGATAATGTAGAAGATTTACATAAGAAGTTTATATCAACATATAGACATTTTATCAAATTATATAGATCTTAAGAAACAAGTGAGCCTAATAAAATTTCATTTACCAGAAGATAATATTAATAGAAATACTGTCTTTGTCAACTAAGTTCACACTCTCACCTAACAGCGTACAACTTGGTGATCTTTTCATTTTTGTCATGTGACTAAAATCTTTATACGTTTTAACGGCAAAGTCGCGAAATTTTTTTCTTAACTTGTGAACTTGTGAAGTGGATATATCATGTAGGATTGTATGAATATTCATTAAAACCATCGTATATTTAAGAAAAAAAATTTATAACCTTTATACACTCTGAAAATGTTACTTGACTAGTTTATTACTTCATGTCCATTTCATTTAGATTTGACCAAAAAATAAGTCCATTTCATTTGGTCCATGATCTATATAGAGTCAATATTTTATTGTCGACGCCAATATGATGATGATGGAGGACGAAAGAACAGAATAAGAAATATAAAGAAAATTAGTTGAAATGAATATATTACTGATTAATCCGTTTGCGAACCAATTATCATTGTGATGACTCGTTACTAATATAGTTTAATACCACGACCTGCCAAGTATCACACGTGTTACTCAAAATCAGAAGATGCTTACACGTATCGGATTAACTGCTAGACTGGCAAAAGATCAGATCACCCACTTTCCTTTGAGGGAAAGTCTTACTACCTTTTATAAAGAATGAATTTTTTTTTTTTTTTTTTTAAGAATGAATTTACAAATTATCAGTCTCGGAATAGCAAATTAAACAATGTATCGTGATGTAAATGATTAGGTCAACGTTCAGTGTACAGTGCTTGCTTGTCGGCCTGTGACTTACAATATATAACTAAATAGTTCAAAATGCATTCTTGAGCGATTACTATTATTTAGTATTCTTTTTCATTGGTATGTACTATGTAGTTAAGATTTTCATATCAATTCGTCTATATTACAAATTTACAAATCCAACGAATATATCACTAACCAGCAAAAACTACAACTATCCATATTTGACTCGAATCATCAAATTATTAGACTCTATCGACCATCTTATAGAACTCGCTTTTACTTTTAATAATAATGGAGCGTGTGGACCGCTAGGAAAATTAATTTCGGCCGGACCACGCTACAGTCAAAAGTTCAATACTAACAATCATTTATGACAAAATGGGCTCATTTCATTAATACGTACACTTATAAAGAAAAGTTTGAAAAGACCTCTGTATTTGTTCGTCGATCCATTTTGGCAGTTCAATTCTCACATCACATGGCATGCTCAACGTATGGGAGTCTTATTGTAAAAGTAATCGTTGACAATAGAGAAAGATATATCGTTGATAATATCACATATTATCCTACAAGAACAGCGCAGCATATTTCCTTTTTTTTTTTTTTTTTTTTTTGCAGCATATTTCCACTGGATTATCCACACAGTTTATCTATTTTATACATTTTTGGATATGGAATTATCATGGAGTACACAATTATAACAGGTTGCATCACTAGTTAAAAAGGAATATTTAAATTTGATTAAACCTGTGTTTAAATACACATTTTCATTGATAAAAAAGAAGTATACATATTGTGTTAACAGCTCACACGGTTACACACCATAGTAAATCGGATTTAAACTCAGTGATGATACAAACAGTATATATTATAAAAATTACTATATTATATCCGTTTGACATATATATATGTAACTGTATAGATATGCTTGAATGTGGTGAAGGCTATTTATATAGGACACTAGTTTAAACATCATAAGATATAGGATGTATATAGTCTAAGCTCCACGATTTGTTGAGACAGTTGAAATATGCAGAATTAAATTAACGTCAAAAGTACGTAACAGAACGTTAATTAATGATCATATAGAGATTTAGAATATATATGGCCGACGCAAGGCATGACGCGTTCTGCACGAGGAGATCCAAAGGTGACGTCGTTTTAAATCAAGGGTTTAGGGACTAGTATAAATTAACCTGTTCGATGTTGGTTTATGATGCCAAGACACGTTTCGGTTTTCTAAACCAGATCGTAAGTGATGAAATTTGTAACCAAAACAAGCACCTTTCACTGGCGACATATATCACACATTTCACTTATTATAACTTATTTTTGATTCGTGTGATACGCTAAATAATTCAATTTTTCCTTACATTGATTCTGGAATCTCCGGACCATTAATGCCAAGCCGGGATGTTGTTATCTCTTTTTATTTTCGTTTTCATGACACTTAACGGTACATTGTTTGTAAAATTGTCTTAAGATTATGTTACTATCGTGACGATGTAATATATACACCCTAGAACTGTGATTAAATCCGTTCCAAAAATAGTATTTAACGTGAACTAAATATATGATATTATGTAATAGTATTCCATTAGAGTAGTCGTCGTTCTTTTAATTAATGTTAAAAAAAGTCAGTTATTCTAAACTTCGATTATAGTCCGATAATGTTTAAGAAGGATAAAAAAAAGGATACAGAAATTTATTCCACTAGCAAGATTTTAAAGATTGACAATAAAATTTGGAGATGGGGTCAGTAATGGACTGTACATTTAGTGCCAAGAAAAGCAAAACTTTTCCCATGGATCTCATGTCGGAAGATATGTTATAAAGATAGATGTCATTGGCTGTAAAATATAAATGAAAGTATCATATAAAATTCAAGCGTATGATTTGGATTATAGACATATGGTTTTTTTTTTTTTCTCTTGTAAATTATAGATATATGTTACCAAGTGTTCTGTACTATTCCGGCGCTCCAGCAGCTCCTATTAATCCGGGGTATATAAGATGCTGCAATCTCATAGTCTCCACTATACGTGATCGATAAAGGAGACATATAATTCTTTGAACATGTAAGTATGTATAACTAGAAATTATGCGTCTTGCTTATTAAACAATATAATACCGAATCTTCACTACTAAAACCGGGCAAACAAAATCTCAAGCAAAGCTATAATATTTTATGATTCTCCCAAGTCAACGTTTCTGAATTTAGAAAGAAAAACCAAATTTTGCTCTCATGCCGAACTAGATAATCATGCCGAGTTGCCGACCAACCTGTCTATTTTTTCTCAATATTATTAAAATTCCAAGAATATCCCTCTCAAGAAGGGGCCCTATTCAGAATACGACACTACTATATGTCTACAACGCCGGAGTTATGTAAGAAGATAAGTATGTTTGACACAAAAAAGAATACATATTTTATTATTTTTGTAATTTATAAATATATTGTCATTTGGTCGACCAAAAAAAAGAAAAGTATATATGATCATTTAATAACTATTAGTTTTAATTTGAAATAAAACTCGAGATGATCAAAAGAAAAAAATAAGTTTAATTAAGACTTAAGAGTAAACGAGTATTTTTTTTGCACTACTAATTTTGAGAGATGTTCAAAGTGAAAGAACTATTGAAAATTTCTTGAATTGTTATTTGTCAAAGTTCTTAATATATGTAACATGCCGGTATATAATTTGGTTAGAAGTATTTGAGTCATTGTTATAAAAAACTCGTTTTCGTGTTTGAAAAGGAGACTTATAAGCTTAGTATCGGTCCATATGAAGAAATTATGTGTCAAGAAGACAACAAGTTTATTGATAAAAACTTCTTCTCTTCATTTATTATAAAGAAAACAACCAAATAAACCAATCCATTACAAAAATTCATGAAACCCACGCAAACTAACATACAAATCATTTTGGGGTTAACAAAGTTTTTAATGTTTAAAAATAAAGATACTCCGACAGAATAATAAAAATCCAATTACTATTTCCAGCCTAATTTATATTTAGCTGGTTTCTTGTCAGCCTAATTTTCTTTTCTACGAAACATATATCTCCATCACGAAGCAAAAATAAAATAATTATTAATAAAACCCCATACCGTAATTGGATTTTTAAAACATATTTTTATGTGGATGTAATGAATCACCACTTGTCACATTACAATTCGTTAACAAATATTGTGTCTTCTCTGTCTGACTGGACATGACAGATCATCTAAGCAAATCAAATACCCAACTCTCACACATTCTCAAACTTTAGCTCCAAAAAACTCCAAAGAGAGAGAGATTTGTGAAACAAAGAGAAAGAAAGAAAATTTAAGAGAGTAGTTAATGGGATTCGGCTTAGAGAGTCTCAAATCAATCTCCGGCGGGTGGGGCGCGGCGGCGCGTTCTTGTGACGCTTGTAAATCAGTAACCGCCGCCGTGTTCTGCCGACTTGACTCAGCTTTCTTATGCATAACATGTGACACAAGAATCCATTCCTTCACGCGCCACGAGCGTGTGTGGGTTTGTGAAGTATGTGAACAAGCTCCAGCCGCCGTCACTTGCAAAGCCGACGCCGCCGCGTTATGCGTCACATGTGATTCCGATATTCACTCAGCTAATCCACTCGCTAGCCGCCACGAACGTGTCCCTGTAGAGTCTTTCTTCGACTCAGCCGAAACAGCCGTCGCCAAAGTCTCTGCTTCTTCGACTTTTGGAATCCTCGGTTCATCCGCAACCGTCGATTTAACCGCTGTTCCGGTTATGGGTGATGATCTCGGTTTATGTCCGTGGTTACTTCCTAATGATTTCAACGAACCGGCTAAAATCGAAATCGGAACTGAAAACATGAAATCTTCTGACTTTATGTTTTCTGATTTTGATCGGCTCATTGATTTCGAGTTCCCGAACTCTTTGAATCATCATCATCATCATCATCAACCGTCGCGTAACAACGCCGGAGCTGATAGTCTCGTTCCGGTTCAGACGAAAACAGAGCCACTTCCGTTAACTAACAACGATCATTGCTTCGATATAGATTTCTGCAGATCAAAGCTCTCTGCTTTCACTTACCCAACTCAATCATCAATCAGCCACAGTGTAAACTCCCTCCCTCAAAAATCTCATTTTTTAATCACTGAAATTCAATGAAAAGTTTTTGACTTTCGAAATTTGTTTTGTAATCTCAGGTTTCGACTTCGTCTCTTGAATACGGTGTAGTTCCTGACGGAAACACCAACAACTCTGTTTCGGAAATCTCAATTCCGTTTAACCGGAGCACGATCACTACTTCGACGGCGGCCGGAGATCAAACGAGCTCTATGGATAGGGAGGCTAGGGTTTTGAGGTACAGAGAGAAGAGAAAGAACAGGAAGTTTGAGAAGACGATTCGTTACGCTTCGAGGAAAGCTTACGCAGAGTCACGGCCAAGGATCAAAGGCCGGTTTGCGAAAAGAACAGAGACTGAAAACGACGACGTTTATATCAGTCACGTTTATGCTTCAGCCGCACAATACGGCGTCGTACCAACGTTCTGACTAAAGTCTACGGTGGATAAAGAATCAACCTGCAGAAACCTTCCCATCTTCCACCGTCGATTTACCGTGGGTGTATTATAATTATAGTGAGTCTTACCGTAGACAAACAACCTTATCCCGTTTACCTTTTTTACTCTCTCACTGCCACTGTAAGAGTGTAACCTTTTTTTTTTATATATATATATATATATGTATGCTTATTTTTATTTAGAAAAATGTTATAAAATCATATAATTTGGTAATTACAAGCTCTATTGGCTGATGTTGTCCTTGTCTCTGTTTTTGTTGACGGAGATTAGGTCGAGTTTGGCTTGTTAATTGTTGCGTAGCATAAGTTATGAAGAAAACACAAACGATGTACAAATTTATTATAGAGCATAAGGGATATTTTTAGGTCACTACAACTTGCACGAGTGTTTTAATAAGGAAAAAGTCATCTTGATTCATCTAATTCATGTATTGTTGTTTCCCATGCACGAGAAGCATTTGGAAGGGGATCGGAATGGTCATTTTTCCAAATTAAAATATACTAGTAGTTTGTTATGACGAAATATTGGTGCTAGAATTTTTGTTATGACGAAATATTGGTGCTAGAATTTAGGTGGTTTATCTGTTACGTAATATTGAGTTTTTTAATGTTTTAAAAGTCATGAAACTAACTATCTAATCTACCTATGAAAGTTTTTGATTCGTTAAGGCGAAGATTTATGTATATTCCAGATCCAAAATCTCTGGAACTTTCGCAGAGTTAGTGAAAATAGTAGCTTTTCCGGAAATCGGAAGAAAAGAAGGAAGATGGCAATTAATGTTTTGTCCGAAACTTCATAAACTTTGCCTTTTGGGTTTCTGTAGAGTCAATCTTTATCTCTCTCTTATCTTTCTGCAAGAAACGTGATTACTGTCAGATAAAGTCAAAGTCAATTTGAACTGTGATACTTTGTCGTTACTGATTGGTGATTTATGGTATCACTATCTCAAATTGTCATTAGATAATAGATATTCCTTCTGTTCCTAAAAAATTGATGTTCTAGACTTTTCACATATATTAAGACATAATAAAGTTTTAATTTTTTAATTAGTTTAAAATTGTTTTATGAGTGGAAAGAGAAAATTTAGACAATTACTTACATGACATGTGGTAAAAAACATAAAGTAAAAAAATCATTTCAGTTTTTTAATCTAGAAAATCAATATTTTAGGAACAAAACTAAAACTCAAAACATCAATTTATTAGGAACAGAGGGAGTACTGTATAGTGTATGTTCCGACTGGTAACCCGTTTAAATAAAATGGTTAATTAACAAATTTTAGCTAGGAAAAATTATTAATCAGAAAACAACTAAAATTGGTGAAATAAAAGAAGGTGATTGAATATTAATCAGAAACTAAAATAATTTTAACGATGTAAGTTATATTATAGTTTAAAGGTTACATCATTTTTTTTTTTTTTTAAAGGTTACATCATACTTTCTTTGTAGTTTAAGACTAAAAATCTAACGATATACTAAAAGTACGTTAGAGACATATTAATTTGCTAAACATACACATAATCTTCTAACCTCATGCACTCTCTTCCAGTTCATACGAGCTAGTTTTTCGGAAATGTATATAAAGCATTGTGAAAATAAAACCCATGATCAATACTTTGGATGGCGATATAGTTGAATGAGACTTCTACCGTCCAAGTGGGTTTAGAGACCTTGATGCAATGCAAGGGGCATTTTAGGCAGGATATTTCGATGGAAGGTAAGCCTGAGATTTGCAAATAGTGGCTACCAATGCTTTGGGGCCACATATATACAATCATAATAACGTTAATAATAGCGCATTAAAGCAAAGTTTTGACAATACGTAGAACTAAAGTTTGATTTATTAAACGAAAAAAACAAAGAATTAAAAGTTCGATGTTGAGTGTCACGAATAAATTGGGTAAGTGTGGTGGCTTGCCCCCAATTAACCTTGGATTAAGCCCGTTAGGTGAGTTCCACCAAACTCATTGTCTATTAAGTATTAATCATACTATTATTAGTCTTTTGTTATATACAAATGATTATTACTCTAATTGATTTCAGTTTGTTTAATAAACACAGTTCCAAGTTTGCATGAGAACGTGTGTGGCTCTATATTCCATTAGAATTTTATTATCCCATATCAAAATAAGTGAGACAAAAACATACCGCATGAATAAATATTAGATGGGTTGACACACTTAACGGTAGTTTATATGTCTAACCTTTTTTATTTTATATTTGGTATATACGTCTAACGTAATTTTGTAGTTACAAAGATGTATCTATATATGCAATTGCTAAACATACGCATCTATATATGCAATTGCAAACATTAATCAATTTTGAAGTACTATATGCATGTGATTAATTAATATTATTAATGAACTTCTTATATGTATTTATCAAACTTTATTGAGCAGTCTCTTTAATTTGCTGAAAGCTGTGGCTATTTAATTTCTTGTTCTAGCTGCCTTCTGAATATCAGTATCTTTAACGAGATTCGAACGGGTTTACATCTAAATAATAAACTCATAGATTTTTCATCANTTTTTTTTTTTTTTTTTTTTTGTCAATATTTGGGCCACAACTGCCCGGTCCATTAGCCTAATTCCTACAAATTGTAGAGTCGGAGACTCGATCTCTGGTGTGATGGTGACTGTCTTATGTGGACTTTGCCACTAGACCAAGATCACTTCACGATTTTTCATCATTATTTAAGTACATTATAAAATCTTAGATATAAATCTTGTAACGGTGTGATCACAAGAAGAAATATGGTGAGGTGATTACTGATTAAGTGATTAGTGAAACAACATCCTCTATGTCAAAATGCTTATACATAATATATATACTTTATGAAAAATAATGACAAAATATCATCGATCGTCTATAATTAATAATAACTTTATAATCATGACTCGTGAGTTTTGAAACCTTTTTATATGTCAAACCGAGCAATCTGTAAATTGTGTAAACTCTCACAAAAAAGAGGTAATAAAGAGGCACAGTATCACATTTAAAAGGCAAAAACTTGTTAACAGTTGAACCAATAAATTGGGAAGAAAGAAGAAAAAGAAGATAATTATTTGTTGGCTCCATGAAAGAGGGACCTGCGTGGTTCAAAGTGGGTCCGGCATAGACTGGGTCGAAAAGGAGACAAGTGGAGGGTCCGACCCACACCCTAACCACGTGCATCGCCGGCCCAAGGACTGTTCTCGTGGTCCACTTCTGCATCTTAATCGCTATCCTAACAGTTCCCAACTTCCCATCTTCCACTAGATAAACATTACAATAAACAAAACAAAACTAACATACCATGGCTTAATTGTTTTGACATTGTGTAGCTGATTCTCTTTTGTAAGTTTACTTAATAATAAAAGACAAACTTTTCTTTTATACGTAGCTTCAACGCTTAAATATTTTGAATTAATCTCAACTGATGTATTGATACTTTCTTTGTTGGATATGTCATTACAAATTCCACGACAAAACTGTCACCATTTTTGAACCCAAAAAAAAAAAAAAAAACTGTCACCATTTAGATTCATATATATAACTGTCACAATTTAGTTCCATACTATTGCTTTCTTTTCTTATAGAATTAAAGTGCTACTGCTTTTTTTTTTTCTTTTCCCTGAATTATTTTTTACGATTACGACAAAGTCATGTATCTTATTCTATACACACACACATAACTAGTACATAACATAAGAGATCCAGTGATTTTTTTACTTAATCTAGAAGAAAGATGTTGGGGTTCGTTTTGGCTAACTCTGTCCATCGATTTTATAAGTACTCGTATATCTTAAAAGTTGGAGCCATGACTGTTGGAGAAATGGTATATGTCTAAGTTTTATGTCCAGACTAAAATTATGTACGTTGTATCTCTAAACGGAAAATAAACTAAAATGGTCTTTAATTTGTGTAAAATGATAAGTAACTTATTTCTATTAGTTGTGAATTTGATATATAATGGATGAAACGTTAAAGATCTCATAAAATACAAAAGAATGAAAAAAAAAATCTAAATAAAAGACATCAGTAGATATTAGATATAAACAAAATATCAAAAAGAAGAATCCAAAGGAACATCATATCCGAAAATCATAGAATAGTCATCCCATTGATCATTATTATCATCATCGTCATTAGTCATATCCTTAGGCATTCTCCAACTCTTTGCAATCTCAGCCTCGTTCCCATTTGTGAGCAACTCCAATACCTTTAGTTTACACAAAATCCAAAATCAATTCCACTCAGAATTCGGTTTTTATACATCATGGTTCTAAGTTTTACGATAATTGGTATGGAATATGTAACCTACCTGAGTCATGGTTGGTCGTAATATCGGCGATTGTTGAACACAATGCGAAGCTGTAAGGACAAGTCTGTTCATCTGTTGATCGTCGTACTTATCTTGCAATTTTGGATCAACCAAGTCTCTTGTGTTACCTTTCTCCATCGCCGGCTTTGCCTGTTCATTAACGATCGTAGGTATAAGTTGAAAATACCCACTTTTGAAAAATATATATGTAGAGAATATGAACTAATCTACTCATTATCAGATTTGTGCAATAAAAAATTAGATACTTTTCCGGCAATTTGGTCAGACATTGGAAAATATTACGGAGAGGGAACAAGCAAATTTGGCCGTGACAATAAAACATGTTATGGTAAAAAAAGTCAATGGGGAAACCTCTAAGTCAACCAAAGGGCTTTCTTTCGTGTCTAAGAAGGCAAACAAGTAGGTATGACTAGAATTATACCCATAAGAGAATGTGTTTCTGAGAGGGATTAACCGGTCTTCTTCCGGTTATTATCTCTAGAAGGAGAATGCCGAACGCGTAGATGTCGGTTTTCTCGTCGACGGTTCCTTGCATTAAGGACTCTGGTGCTAGATAACCAAACGTTCCTTCAACCGGTATAACTGCATGGTGAGTCCATTTGTTAGGCAACCATTTTGCCAATCCAAAATCAGTTATCTGCACAATGATAATATATCACATCAAAATTTCAAACATATAGAGACCGGATCCGAATTGCTTTCAGGACAAGAAAGCTCACCTGCGGTTCGTAATCAGGTCCAAGTAAAACGTTGGAAGATTTGATGTCGCGATGAATGATCCGGTGGTTGCAGCGTTTGTGAAGATAATGAAGCCCTCGAGCAACTCCAACCGCAATTTTGTACCGTATAGGCCAATCTAGCGACCCATCCTCCTTCTCTGTTTTGATTTTTTGCATTATAAATTACACAATCATCAATCCACTGTTTAAACTACATATTCTTTCTATAGCTGGATCATATTATAATCACAACATCAAAGTCATTTGAAGTTAGATTACCGTGCAATGCAGAGTACAAGGTTCCATTCTCGGAGAATCTGAAGACAAGATAAAGACCTCTCTCAACACAACAACCTAAGAGAAGAGCAGTGTTGGGATGAGAGACATGACTTATGATGCCAAGTTCTGTAAGAAACTCTTTCTCCTTGTTCATGTCACCACTCTCCTTGGCTAATCTCTTCACTGCGATCCTTCTTCCATCCCATAAATCTCCTCTATACACTTCAGAGTACCCTCCTATGCCTACTATGTTCTCTGCAATTCAACCAAAAACTTAGATTAGATTATTCTATAAGAACAAAGATTTAAAAATTTGGTCTCTCTAATGTCTACACCTTGATGAAAATCATTTGTGGCTTTAGAAATCTCGTTATAAGTGAAGCATTGAATTAGAGGTTGAGGTTTAGGATTGTTCTTAGTCTCGTTTCCTCTCCATTTCCTCAGAGGAGAGTTCATGATAAGAGAAGATATGAATCTGTAGGGAGACATTGACTTATGTTTAGATTTGGCTGAAGGCGAAGCAAAGCTAGAAGAGACCATTGAACCGTTGAAACTTGAAGCATCATCGCCTGAAGAGCTAAGCGAATCTCTTGATAAAGCGTTTAGTACACTGCGCGGTGAATACTTCTCACTCTTTATGTCTGAGGAATATAACATATTTGTTAGTACTCTTTTGAAACCGCTACACAAATCTTAGAACCAAAGTTAATATGATCTAACCTCGAGATATTGCGGAGTCAGAGTAACAATATTTATGCGGTTTTCTTTGATTTCCGACTAAAACAACAGAGCAACTTGATGGAGCAAAGTCAGAAACATATCTTGTGATGTCATTCCATATCCTAAATGAAGGAAAACACGAACGAGTTATTACAAAGATTATGAATTGGAGCATGGCTTTATAAACCGGATCGGAAAAGGTTTAGTATATAAACCTGAATTCGTGAGTGGTTGGTCGGGAAAGAACGAGATAGTGAGCAGAAATCGACTTGACTTCATCGATTAGTCCTCTTCCGATGTTTGAGCTAAACCCTACCTTGGCTTCCAAATTCACCTATTTGATTGGAAAAATAAATTTGAATATACCAAATATGTACTGTATATAACTGTGATTATTAACATTTCAGGAACTTTATTGTTTGTGTGTGAAACTGAGATTACGCGCGTTTTCCTCTGCTTCGACGCCAACAGTTCAGAGAAAGAGAATTCGTGCGTGTGGGCGTCGGTTTTATTATTGGTGCGCGTGCGCTTTTTCGATTTCACGTTAATTTGAAATTAACGTATTTTCTTGGGCTTAAATGGGCTTTAGCATTATCATTCATTTTTTCCGAAAATTCGATTAGACAAATTTATATGCATATAGTATATGTTTTTTTGGTGGCAAGACAAATTATATGCATATATCATATTTCGTTTAGATCAAGTGAGATGGTACTTAGAATAATTTATTTATTGAGCTGAAAGTTTATGAAATTTAACATGGTAGTAAATTTCGAGCACAGTCCAATCGAAGTCCAAATCCGAACCCAAAATTGATCCGGTCCGATAGTAATCGTATAATGCAATTATGTTGAAATTGATGGCTATAAAACATGCACCAACAATTGGTTTTGAGATCAGTGATTGAATGGTTTAGCTTTATCCTGACAGAAAAGTGAGAACCCTGGAATCATTACGTTTTATCTCGTTAAAGCTCTACAATTTCCGGTTTATTCCGGTTTAAAAATTCTCTTGTCATACCTGGTTGTGGCAGCAAGTGTAAGCGAACTCGCCAAGCATGGAGATGACATGAGCTTTGGCACGCCGAATCTGAGTTCTCTTCTTCTTCTTCATCGGCAGCTTTCTTGGCTCTTCACCACCTGCAACAACAACATTTTAATTTCCCAATTATTCAAATGACCAATTGTGAAAGAAAGAAAAACAGAGGAAACAGAGGAAATTAGTTATATAACTAACCAAGAAGATGAAGAGCAACAATGGTGTCACTTGGTTTAGCAAGAACATTGATGGCCCAAGATAGGACATTCTGGCTCTCATCTCGGTCCAACGTGATCGCCACAAGGATCTTGTTACTACCTTTTTCTGAAGAAAAAATCATTTGTATTGACCCTTCGTTTCTTTGTCTCACTCTAAGGTCGGAAAATTTGAGAACACAATGATTCTATTCACTTGAAGAAGAAGATAAGTGTTTTTTTGTTTTGTGTTGATTTTGTTTTTGGGAGCTGAGTAAGAAGAAGACAGACGTTTCGAGACTAATAAAGAGTGTGGAAAAGGGATGATCATTGCATGAGATAATCATTAGCTGTGTATATGAGTCTTGACGAAGACGCATAAAGCGCAATACCCCAATGACATTATAATCAACTTATCTTCATATTATTTTTGGCCTAATGTTACTCTCTTCTTTTTTTTTTTTTTCAGCGGCGTAATGTTAATGCTACTCAAGAATCAAAAGCTAAAGTTTAAAGTTAAAGTTAAAAATCAATTCGGTAGTGATCCATTTTCTAACTTTGATTAAGATTCTTAAGTGTAATTCGATGTTGACTTTAGTTTAGAGTTCAAAGTCATGAATGTGTTTGATATAACAATATTACATTTTTTTTCTTTCTAATAAGCCGAAATATTGAAAGATGAATCAGAACATTAGCAAAGGTTAACAAATTTAATATAATTTCTTAAAAGTTATGTTAGAGTCCACATCGGAAATAAATAAATTCTTTGGGCAATATATATAGTGTGAGGCAAATCTCCTCCCTTGAGCTAGCTTTTGGGTGTTGAGTTAGGCCATTACTAATATGGTATCAGAGCCAAGGTAATTTTCTCGATAGTGGACTTCCACCCGTGGATGTCCAGTCCCACAAACTTCACGCTTCAGAGCGTGAGGGGAGTGTGTTAGAGTCCCACATCGGAAAGAAATAAATTCTTTGGGCAATATATATAGCGTGAGACAAACCTCCTCCCTTGAGCTAGCTTTTGGGTGTTGAGTTAGACCCATTACTAATATAATCGACAAAATGTTCATTTTAAAACATATTGTTTGGGTTAGTCACTGAGCTAATGAAAGAAATTATAAGTCTTTGCTCCACATTAGCAACTAAATCTAGCGATCGAAAATTCGTTGAGTATCAATAAGACATACGCACGCCGAAACTATTGTTGGAAATCAAATGCTAGATTTAAAAATATGATATAAACAAAACAATAGGGATATATTATTGGAGACAATGATGAGATTTGAAGATGAGATTTGAAGTGAATGTCTGGTTGGGTGATTTGTGGTGTAAGCAAAGGCCGCATGGACAAAAGGGTGTGCTCTTGTTGTTGTTGTTTCTAAGTGGTCTCATCTCACGTTCTTGATTTTGTCTTCCTCTCAAAGACATCGTTGTTCTTTGGCCTCTACTTTCTATTTATATATATTTATCTTGTTTATCAACCACATAAAGAATGATTAAATGGTAGTTTAGGATCAATGATTTCAAAGATAAGTAGCAAAAAGAAAAAAAAAGAAATGAAATGAAAGATTGTTTTCAAAGGGTTGGTAGACGGGAGTGAGAGCCATGTATGGCTATCTAAAAGAGGGAAGATATATATTTAACTTTTTACAATGAATGAGACTTTGAGAAGACATTAAGTACACTATACTTATTTATTTAATAACATGTAGGATATATTAAATTTTTCAAAATGAATAAAAGGGCAATAATAGAAATGGACCAGAAGGTACCATCAACAAACAAGACGTTGAATCATATAATTACATTACATGTGCAATTATGCACCCAGGATTACTTGGCTTTGTTTGTCTTATACTACACAACACTAACCCTCCGTACAAATCACACACGTGCATTTCATATTTCAACTCGGGGATCTTCATTAGGCCAACAATGAAAAACGAATTTAACGATTTAAGACATCTTTTTTGTTTAAAATTTTTGGGTTTTTCTTTCCGGCATGAATCCTGATCATTCACTGGTGTCGGAATATATTTCCATTTAGTTTTTTTTTATAAGCTTTGAAGATTAGTTTTGAGACTCTTGAGTTTTCGGCTCGGCTCACCGTTCTCGATTGTAAGTAAATATATACATCTAATTCTAGTTTAGGATCAGTATTGGCCCAAAATTTGTGTGAGGGAACAAAGTGAATATCACTACAATGGGCCCAAATAAAACCCAATATTAACCAATTTTATTTTCTCGACCCATGTTGATGTCCGAAAACTTTTTAACACATCGGGATCAACATATTTCGTATCCTCGTTATAAAAGCCGAACAGCCGCCGATAGCTTGATTAAACTTTAAAATTTGATAAAACAACATTTTTATGCAACAAAGATCGCCCTGGGACTTCGGACAGAACGGGTTAAACGGGTCGGGTTGTTCGGTTGGCTTACAATTCGGTTTTTAAAAATTTCAGCCGAATAGAACCGAAATTAAATTCGGTTCTGTTTAAACGGAATTCGGTTTAAACGGGTCGGTTATCAAGTTTTATAATTCTTCCGAGAAAAATTGTGTACATGCAGAATTCGGTTTAATTAAACCGAATTCACCTATTAATCACATGTTCTTCACCTGTTTCAACATAAAAGAGTACAAAAACAACAAAATAGATAACAAATCACTTGCCCTACATAGTAACCATTACATTACAGAGAATAAGCTAGTTTAATTTTGATCGAGTTTTACATCTAGCAAC
>OVAQ01000953.1:0-22660 GCA_900406345.1 Erysimum cheiri | reverse complement strand
ATGAGAATGTAAATCGCTTTCTGTTGACATCTTTGTGAATCGTTCCAATTAAGCATATTGGCAAAAAAAATTAACAAAACACTTTTTAAGAATTATACATGATTGATTATAACACGAACGAGTTTAATTTTTTGATCGATACTGAAGACAGATAGGCATTCCAATTCAAGATTTGATTAAACATTCAACGGAACTAGAAATTATGTTCATGATGATTTTAAGATCTTCAAGTTACATTGGTTTGCTTTTGAGATACACAAAGACTATGGCCAGAAGAAGCACAAGCATTACAATCTGCATTTTCAGGTATAGAAAGATAAGTAAGTTATCCTAAAATTGAAACACTTTCTATGGAAACCAGATAAAGTAAATCAACTCACATAGATAGACTTTGATTGTGTTTCATCGGTACAATAAGATTTCCTGACAGGAAAAAAAGAGACAGAGATTAGTTAGAACCTTAACCAAAAAGATACAAGATCATTTTCGTGAACAATGACTATGACAAGATTGATTAAATGACTTGAAATCATCTTTTAATTAATGGAACAAGAAGAAGAAACCAAGAAAAACAGAGTCTACCATTTGCCAAGGGCTCCACTTTCTCTGCAAACTTTCTTGATGGTTTCGAGTCGGTTTAATGTTTTCATGGCATTTGGATCGTTCTTGTCAACCTGTTATTAAATAACACACATATTTCATCTTCTCAAGTACCAGCAATAAAACAGGAAATATACTAATTACCATAGATATACCTTTGTTTGTAGTATGCAAGAAAAATCGTAGAATGCACCATATACATCATCCAATGTCTTTGTGCGATCAATGACTTTAGCTATTAGACCTAAACAATAGAAATCTTTTGTCAATGAATCAACTTTCACATATAAATGTTTGTAATATAACTCACAAAGTCATGATTAGCCTTTGGTTCTAATTAAATGATTTAGATGATGAAATTTTGTCGAAGATTGCAAATCAAACTCATGATTTGAGAGTCACGATATATAAAACATTTTACCTCGTCTCAATTTCACGGCGCCTCTGAATACTTGTACATTGTTATAGCATAATGCAAGTGTTCCAATCGCCACGATCTAATCGAAAAGGAAGATATTCAGTATTAACGCAGAGGAGAAAACAACATAAACACTTCTCAACTAGATATTTTAAAGCAGAGAGTAAAACATTAAATTAGATAGGAAAAGCTAAAGAATATATTTGATTTTCTTTAACCTGAGGGATGGCACAAGAGTGAAATATTGCAGGATCACGCAACGAAGCCACGGATTTCAAACAATCTTCTACATGAATCAATGCATTAGTGACCATTTCATTCAAACACTGCACTGCTTTTGTTGATTTATCCTCATCTTTTAAGTCCTACATGAAAAGAAAAGAGTCACATTGTGTTTCAATATAAGATCTTCGGATGAGAGCTTTGAGAGTGAAGTGAATGCACCTCAAGTTTGTCAACATATTTTCCCCAAATCTCACGAGGCCAAAACATGCGCGATTTTGGTATCTCATTAATGTCCTCGAGATAATCTTTGATAATGTTTGTTTTCTAGCAAATAAGATAACATAAAAAGATTTCAAACATTGCAAACTAGACTTGAGGAAGAAACCTTGTACACATGTCAATATTATACCATTGTGATACCTGCAGAAATAAACCTGTAGAATTTGAAATCTGCTTCCAATCTGGAGTCAGTATTTCTAATCCCAAAGCGACGAAGAGTTTTGACAAACCTAAACCCACAAGTCCAGCAGCATAATGGCAGTATTCATCATAGTCATCAATCGTTTCTACCTGTTGAATACACAAGAATTTCCAGCTCTTAACTTAACTTCAATATTCAAATTTCAAAACTGAATGCTAACTAACACAAAGAAAATCCACAATTGCCGTGAAAGCAAGATAGAGTGAACACATCTGTCTCGTAATATAAGAGAGATTCTTTGTATCACAAACCTCTTTGCAAATGAACTTGGCCATTCCTGCACCCATTCTTTTAGTTACTTCTTCTATAGCTTCTTGATACCTTCGTGTAAGTTACGGAAACAACACAAATTGGTATCGCCAAATTCAGTAAATCAATATATATAAGAAAAACAAAACACAAATGCATATAGCAAAATAGTAGAACTATCTAACCCTTTTTCAAGTTCCAGAAAAGCTGCAGAAACATGGTGAAATTGGTCCATTAGAATCTTGTAGTCTTTCGCACCACCTAAAGTCGAATGAAGAGTAATTAAGTAAAAAGAAAAAAAAAGCTTTCATCTGAAAAGTTAAGATGTGAAAAGTCTCTTCTTCTTATTTACATGAAAAATGCAAGTCACCATCGTATATGTGACGGTGGAAATCTATCAGAACTGGAAGTTTGATCTCCACTGGTAAGCTTGTGTCATCCTCTGTAGTAACAAAAGATGAAAGAAAGATGGATCTTAATATAAACATTTTTAAAACCAAAAGACTTGGAGAAGAAGACTCATCAAAATAAAAGGTAATGTTTGGATACCATAGTAATGGAGCACTAACCAACAGTATCAAGAGCTCGGAGAATCAAGTAGAACACACACACCTAATAAAAAAAACTAATTGAATAAGAAAATGTTGGAAATGTGACTAAAAAAGTAACATAGCTAGCTATATATATAAAGCTACAATACAAAGCCTATCACAAACTCTTTCTTTTCTTTTCTTTTTTTGGGTTGAAATGTGAAAACGCAAACTCTTATTTAGTCCATGTCTATATGTAAATTGTTGAAAGACAAAGAGGCAGAGAAATACATACGGCGTTACGAAGCTCGGAGCCAAGTTGTTGAATAACAAGAGAAAAGCTTTTAGAAACTTTGTGGAGCAATGAATAACAGAAAGCTAAGTGTGGCTCAAGTGGGATTTGCTTCTGAGCTTTCGTAATCGCAATTTTCAACTTCAAGAGCGGATATAACTCATCTGGATGTCTCAAAATCGTACTCATTTTTTGTTGCAATTCAGTTTAGAATCAGAGGAAAAACTAAAAGTATCCTTTGAAACAGTGACAACAATGGTGAATTCGTTGGAGAAGAAAATGTAAGACTCTTAACATGGGTCGGCTGAAAGAGATGGTAGGCCATGAACTATACAATACAATAAATATGGCCCTATCTATTTAATAATTAAAAAAAAACACGCGGCATTTGTACACCTTGCACTTCCACACAATCGCTGTTGGCGTTGCTCTTAACTCGCCACGGACCACGGTGATAGATATTATTGGGTCCAACGATGATTTATTTTGGCATCTACAAGTTAGCCGCGTGCTACACACGAAACGCTATAATATAAAAGCTTGATTTTTCTTTTATATATATTACCGTGAAGAGATTTTTTCCGCGATTCACTGTGTTGCCGACATAAAAAAAAAAAAAGAAAAAGGAAAAAAGAAAAGCTTTCACACTGTCTTCAAGTGTTATTTTTCTTTTTCTTTTTTTCTGTTGCATTTGGATTAATCTGGTTGTTAGTAATTAAGATGCAATTGGAATTCCGGAAACCAAAATGACAAGGCCTGATGAAGATCTTATAACATGTCAAAAAATAACAGAAGAAAAAAAAAAGAACTTTAAACACGATGAGATCAAAATAGATGAACAAATGCAGGTTTTGAACAACAAATAAAAAATGCACGTTTTGAACAAAGAAGGTAGTAACTAAAATAGAATCCATGGTTTTATACCAAACCAATTTTTAAATTATCCTGTTCTGGAAACAATCTTGCATAGGATTCAGTGGCGTGAATAAGAATGGACCTAAAAGTCACTGTTCATCATGATCTAAACATCTTGAATGATGGTGATACAGTCAGACTCCATCACTCAATTTGCTCTCAGATATGCAAAGACTATGGCCAGTAGAATCACAACCATTATAATCTGCATTTTCGGGTTGACAAGAGGATAAGTAACAGTATATTTAAAAAATATATTAGATACTTCTGTGGAAAAGGAAAATAATGTAACTTACGAAGACATTGTTTGGTTGTCCTTTGTCATTAACATATGATTTTCTGAAAGTAAGGCAGACAAAGATTCATTAGAAACACAATCATAAAGAAAAATTATAATAATATATCTTATTCTTGAATACTTGGAAGAATAATTATAGGTGGTCGAGACCAGCTTTTAGTGAGACATTTATCGATTCAAACGCAAAAGCGGATTAATCTAAGGCAGGTTTTGCGGATCAAATAAAAGACTACCTGTTTTGAAGGACTCCAGTATCTCTGCAAACTTTCTGAACAGCTTCAAGTCGGTTTAGTGTCTTACTGGCATTTGGATCGTTCTTGTCAACCTATGTACATATATGTCAATTGAAAATACACATATTATCCTCTTTCTAAGAACAGAACAGAGTGACAAAACAAATAAAAAGCCAGGAACGAATGACATACCTTTGCTTTCAGCATGCAAGAAAAATCATAGAATGCACCATAGACATCAGCCATTGTCTTTGTGCGATCAATGACTTTAGCAGTTAGACCTAAACAATAGAGAAACAATATTAGCTTTCAGATGACAATGCTTGCTACACGTTGATAATAATAAGATAATGGCTTTCCCTTTCGCAGAAACAAAAATAGGGATTGTCCTACAAATTTTCTAAGGCTGGGGATTTAAAAGATGAGATACTTAAAAGGATTTCAAACCAAACTGGAGATAAAATCTTACCTCGTCTCAGTTTCACTACGCCTCTGAATAATTGTACATTGTTATAGCATAATGCAAGTGTTCCAATCGCCATGATCTGATAAAGAAAATACATCCAAGCAAAGCAATATTAACTTCTAAGACATTCTAGGATAGGAATTCTTTAAACTAGATTCATATTAGAGGAAAACAATATAAACAGTTCTCAACGAGAACTTTTAGGTAGGAAGACTAATTATAAGGTGCTATTTCTTTCTATAACCTGAGGGATGGCACAGAACCGAAATATAGAAGGGTCACGCAACGCAGCCATGTATTTCAAGCAATCTTCAATATGCATCAATGCATTGGTGACCATTTCATTCAAGCACTGCACTGATTTGGTTGAGTTCTCCTCGTATTTTAAATCCTACATCATGATTATATAATTCACCAAAAAGGAAGAGCACTGTCAGAAAATAGTCAATATGGGTAACATCAGACCTACGATAAGAGCTTGAGAGTGTTATTATTCACCTCGAGCTTGTCAGCATATTTGCCCCAAATCTCGCGAGGCCAAAACATGCGAGATTTTGGTATCTCATTAATGTCCTCAAGATAATCTCTGATAATGTTTGTTTTCTGCAAATAAGAATAGTGTTATAAATTATTCTGATAAAAAATTGTCCAACATTGCAAGGATTTGAGGAAGAAACATTGTACATGCCATAACACGTTGTCATTACCTGTAGAAATAAACCCATTGAATTGGAAATCGTCTCCCAATCTGGTGTCAAAACTTCTGTTCCCCCAGCGAGGAAGAGTTTTGACAGACCTAAACCCACAAGTCCAGCAACATAGTGGCAGTATTCATCGTAGTCATCAACAGTTTCGACCTGTGTATAAAAGTGAAAACTGGATCAACTGGATCGGTATACAAATGATAAATGACAAGAATTAGCATGAAACAATTATAAATGAAACAGACACCCAAGTCTAGCTTAAGACAGCTTGTCAGCATAATTCAAAAACAAATCCACACTAGGAAAAAAATGCTTTGTATCACAAACCTCCTGGCAGATAAACTTGGCCATTCCTGCACCCATTCTTTTAGTAATTTCCTCGATCGCCTCTTGATACCTTCATATACCAAGGTATGAATCATAAAGATAACGTAAACTAGTATTGTCAGAAAGCAGATTAGAGTGTCAACAAATTCAGTAACTCAATCAATAAACGTGAAACAACATGAGCAGGAAAAAAAAACTATAAAATGGAACAGAAGTGCATATAGCAAATTCTAGAACTAACCCTTTTTCAAGTTCCAAGAAAGCTGCAGCAACATGGTGAAATTGGTCCATTAGAACCTTGTACTCCTTTGTACCACCTAGAGTTGGATAAGTAAAACTTGTCAGTTAAACAGTCAAATATTGATGGCATGTGAAAGATCAAGATGTAAAGAGACTCTTCAGACTTGCATGAATAGTGCCAGTCGGTATTGTATATGTGCCTGTGGAAAGCTATCAAGATGGGAACCTTTTCATCAGTTGGTATACTTGTATCATCCTCTGTTGTACAAAAAAATATGATATTAGCGGCAGGAGTATGAAGAAGAAAAGTGGTTCCAACATGTATACATTTCAAAACAGAGGTTTTTGCAGATTTTGGAGAAGCAGCATCGTATCAAGGTACTGTTGGAAGCATAGGTAATAGACACTAACCAACAGTATCAAGAGCTCGGAGAACCAAGTAGAACACACACACCTAAAAAAAGAAAAGGAAATTGAATAAGAATTGCTGCAAGACAGGACACAGCTACACTGATGGCATGTGAACAAAGCAGGATATGTGGAAAATTTAGAAACCTTCTTGTATGCATTACATGTTCCAAAGAAAGCCTCATGTGATATATCACAACAGGGTTGAATATAGAAATTGTTTCAAAAACAAATAGAATCCCAGTTCACTAAATAGAATCTACTGCAGCTCAGATGAAGAGGATAATAGAGCTGAAATCTGAGAATCAATTTATAGCACTCTGCAGAACTAACTATAAATCAAACGGGGAGAAACCAATTATCGCCGACGTAGACAATAAATGAGTGTCAGATATTTGGATTCCTTCACAAAGCAGCACGTTGACCAAATAAATATCAACATAGGCATTATATATCGACAGAGAGGCGGAGAGAGAAGACGTACGGCGTTACGAAGCTCGGTATTAAGTTGCTGAATAACGAGAGAAAAGCTTCGAGAAACCTTGTGGAGCATCGAATAGCAGAAACCCCAGTGAGGCTGAGGCGGGATCTGCTTCTCTGCATTATCGATCGCCCGTTTCATCTTCAGGAGGGGATATATATCATCGGGATATCTCAGAAGCGTGCCCAAGCTCCCCATTGTTTCGGAATTTGAATCACAAAATCAGTGACAACAATGGCGGATTCGTTGACCAAACGAAACGAAACGAAACGAAAGTTATCTGCGAACGATCTGAGATTCAGAGACCACTTGGAAAGGCAGTTAAGAAGGAGGAGAGATTGCAGGAACCCTCTCACCTGCGATGTGGATCGACGCAATTCGGCCAGCGAATATTCTCTATTTTTTTCGAGTTTTGATTGTTAATTCATTCATCGATGATTACAAAGGATGCTACTGGCTTTTTTCTCAAAGCCACGAGGAATGATTCACATTTTTTTTATTTTTTATTAGCTAATTGAAAAATGGCCACGAGAATGAGATAATATTAATAAAATTAAGGGAAAATATTTGTGGCGTGAAAATTAGCCCTGAGACTTATTATCCGAGATCCGGGATCCGGCATGATTCGCTCCGAAAAACAAGATAGGGCAGATCCAGATCCGGATACCCTAAAAAAGACTGGATATCCAGATCCGTCCCATGCATCATGAGTGGAAGAAGAAACGAGCCTTCTTTCTTAGACCATATACATTAGCGTAGTTTTCTCCCGTCCCAGTCATTTAATTTTTGAAAATTAAATCAAAAGAAAAAGAAAATCAAATCGACGTTCCTTATCTGGGGACGTTTTTTGGGTGTTGTCTTTGCCACGTGGCGTTGAGCGATTGGAAGGAGATTTTTTTGTAGGGCAACATGATTCATTTCGCTATTTCATCTTCTCTTAGACCCATTTTTTCTCTCTCGGGGGACCAAATTCAAATAGACACCAATACTCATACAAAAAATAAAAAACTATGAAAATACTAATATTTTATTTAGGGGACAAAAAACCATGGGACACCAATGCCCATGATCTTAGACCGTATGCAATAGTGTCCTCCTCCTTTGAGTCCTTTATTTTAATTTTTAATTATTATATTTTATTTTATTTAGATTTTAAAAAAAAACAAAAACAAAAAAAAGTAACCAATCGCGGGCCGCCACGTATCAGTGAAGCCCGCGAATAGTGAAGAAATGAGTAGAAGGACGTCCCGTTTGAAGAGTCGATCTTCTCTCCCTTCTCATTTTTTATTTATTTTTAAAAAAATAATACCCAGGGGACGGGACTTTCACACCATTGCGCATGCTCTGAAGCTATTAAAAAAAAACTTTTTAAAGAAAACTCAAGAAATAAGCACAAATGATAGAATTTAGAAATCAAAATTTAGGTTTTAAATATTTTTGTTGAAACGAAAAGGGTATCTTTCTAACAAAAAAAAAAGAAGAAAAAAGGTACAGTATATCTTTTTAATTTTTATCATTAATGGACGAGATCGATTTACAATTCCAATTATATTTATTTTACTGGCAAACTTTAAGACGAACGCTGAGATGGCAAAAGGATGATTACGTGGCGATATATAATTGGCTGTAAATACGTATCCTCCACAGTGTAACTACCAATTGGCAGAGGATAACACACGGTGGTTTCTCTCCAGATTTGGCTCTATTAAAGGGTAACTTAACTTCCTCCAGTAAACAAAAACAAACAGTCTTGAAATTAATAAAGAAGCAACCACCAAAACATTTTCGAAAATGGCGCAGCGATCTAGGGTTTTCACCATGTCTCCTCTCATTCTCGACCATGAAGACGATCTCGATCTCTGGGAAGTCGTTAACCCCTCCGACGGCGAGTTCTCTGACGATTCTTTCTCCGTCGATAGTCTTTCCGATGATGACGTCATATCTCTCGACGACGCTTCGTTTGTCTCACCGTCTGTCATTTCTCCGCCTCCTGAGATTCTCCCTGTTGCTGATGGTGGTGATCTCGCCGCGGATCTGGAGGATCTCAACGGTCATGTCGATGGCGATGGCGAAGGTGATGGTGATGATGTCGTTCGCGATGAAGTTGATGATAATGATCTAGGATTGGCTCACCTGCCGATGATGTTTCTCGGTGGAGGTTCTCGTTATTCTGCTGGAATTACGTACGGAGATTATGTTAATGATCACGGCGAAGAAGATGGTGATTACGACGATTCCTACGATCTAGACGACGACCTGGTTCCGCGTAGCGTGAGCAAGAAGCTGGGGAGTCAGAGGATGAGGAAATTGGGGAAAAGAGCAATCGCGAAGATCTATGCCTCAAAGATGTCTCCGTATCGGCACTTGAAACCTGGATGCGTTCGAGGTAAGCATGGTCTCGGCATGAAATTCAAGTACTGAATGTTGGATTTGGAAGATTCGGCGGGATGATTTCTTCAAGAAGTCGGTAGAATTTCTCAGTTTCTGGGTTAATTGATGTGTAAATAGGTAGTTCAATTTCGATTCCTCTTCTAAGTAGATTGGATATTTCTGAAGGATCTCATTGTACATGGATTCATAATAACTCGCACTAGAATTCACGAAATTGGTCTATTAACTGATCGTTCTCTTTGTTATGTTTCTTTAGTTCGGTTAATCAGATTGTGAATCTTTGGTTAGACTTGTAGTGTTGAAATTCACATGGAGAAGATGATGTTTGGATCGATCGACGATCATATCAACTCTTTAGTTGTGTGTGAACCGTAGAATTGATAACGACATCTAAACTTTTTAGCAATGATTTAACAGGAAGAAGGTTTTTATTTGGTGGTGGTTAATTTGGTTATCTTTTTGGAAGCTTTACAATTATAATAATGAATGTTGGTTGTTGCTTGAAAAGTCATCCTCGTTGGATGTACGCATCACTCTGAATTTTCGACATCTGAGTGGTTGAGAGTTGAGACCGAGAGATCACTTTAATTTCTGATTATTAAATGTCTTGGAAAAAGATCGTTGTATCTCACGTTAGAAACTTGTGCTATGTAGTTCGTATTTCTCTACTAAATACTAGTATCAGTACTAGTATACGACGATCACAAGATGCTATTAATGTGAGAAAATCCGTCCATACTGTATTGTTTTTGGAAGTTCTTCTGCTTAATGACCCTGGTACCAAGTATCAGAGGAAGATGATTGAATATTTTGGAATTCTGGATATCAATCAAGATCCGAGATTAGATACGTGACTTTGGGATAATCTACAAACAAATTAGGATATGGGCGAATATGTTTATCCGGATTCAGATATTAAGGTATGTAAATCCGATCACATGGACCTGATAATCAAATTATTACAATCCAAATTCTTTACGATGTGGATCGACGACCTCAAAAATATATGAACATAGAACATATCAGATTCCGGATAAGAAGTTTTACCTTTAGAACTCTTCCTCAGTAGGAAAGTTCTTTAACAACTGAAACGGCACGTAGTCCATATACATGGCTATAGAACGGTGCGAAGTTATGATATTTGTTGTTGTTTTCTCTCCATGGCATGGCCGTAGAAGATAAGACACGGATAGGAGCAAAAGCCAAAACCCAGATAAAACCTTTAATTCTCTACTTCATCCTCGACCTCAATTTTGAAGCAGGGAGCAGTAGAAATGACGGTGAAGATCAGGCTCGCGCGTTTGGGTTGTAAACACCGACCCTTCTATCGTGTAGTTGCCGCCGATGACAAATCGCGAAGGGACGGCAAACAAATCGAGGTTTTAGGGTTTTATGATCCACTCCAAGGTTCGTCTCTTCTCCTCTACATTTATTCAATCATTCTTGATGTCTCTGCTTACACTCATTTGCTTTCAACCTCCTCAGGGAAAGACGATGCGAATAGAGTGAGCCTCAAATTCGACAGGATCAAGTATGATTCTACCTTCTAATTTTTTTGTGCAATCACCTTCATATTCTTGTTTGCGTGTATATTTAGTGTTATTAGATGTGTAATTCATGATTGTCCCAAAAAAGCTTCTTTATTTTGAAGTGTCACTAGTGAAAAAAAACTGAAAACCTGAGCATCGAATTGTAGATATATAGCCATGGATTCCGTTTTCTTTTCTGTCTTTACATCATCTTAATCCACTTTTTCCATTCTAAAGTTCATAAGCTTGTCCTTGAAGAAAATGATGCTGCGTAATTGTTTAGAATGTATTCTCTAATGTAATAATTGTCAGAGGGGAGATTCTTTGTGTTCTAAGAAACTTTGGATTGATAGCAAATTACTTCATTTCTTTGCTTCTCAGTCCTTCTGTTTCTACACCTAATGCATTAGTTACTAGTAGTGTCTCTGTTTTCAATGAAAACAATGAGCTTTCCTTTTGATCTGTTGCAACTATACCATGAGGCTTGGTTCTGCTTGTATGATTGCAAATTTTATCTAGCTATACTTGGAAAGGGCAACTCTTGAAAGAAATCGATTCTCACTCATTTGGTTTTGTGACGGTTGGGGTTATCTATGATCTCTTTTTCGTTGCAGGTACTGGTTATCGGTTGGAGCTCAACCAACAGACTCAGTCGAAAATATGCTTTTCAGGGCCGGTTTGATACCCCCAAAGCCTATGGTAGTAGTTGGTTCGAAAAGTGGACAGCAATCTACAAGCCACCATGTTTCACCCATTACTGGTGAAATCTTGAACTAGGATTGTTGATGTAATGAGCAAAAAGGGCTTTTGTGTCTATGTGAAAGGAGTTTATGTTATGTTTGTTCAGACTTTTGTGTACCATTGACTTGACAATGAGAGTTTGGTGAATTCTAAGCATGTCTTTTTTACATTAACAACTCTCACTTTGGATTAAATGGGCTTCTGGTTAGAGGCCCATATTTTCAGATAATGGATTTGAGTTTATAAAAGAAGCGATCTTTTGAGCATGGTACGTGGTTCATTCTACATCTCTACTCTTAAGTACTTGAGCTGAAGAAATATCTCTATAAAGACAGAAATTATTTTTATCTTCTAGCCTGAATATGATATTGCACATTGGAACCTCGTTCGTGCCTTTTATATATCTCTCCTTTAGGACCTTTACATGGTGGTTGTACAAGTCTCATTTATCAGTAAAATAGTGATATATTCTCATACAGAGGTGTGACGTGATACCCTTTTATTGCTTCTTCTTCTTTTGCTATTTCGTCTTTTTGGTCTCGATATTTGCCAAAATGTATGTGTAATGTGTATCGTCTAAATATACACTATACTATATATACTTCTAATAAAGTTACAAATTTTACCAAATGGAAAGAGGATGTGTCTTGGGGTCATTACAGCTCTCTTGGGCCAACAAAATCTCTCGCTTCGTATCCCATTAGATTCTCTACTCTCTCTCTCTCTTCCTTCAGAAATGTTCATTGTTTGTTCGTATTATTACGACACCTCTGACTCTGACCCTCTCGCTGCAACATCTGTCCCAATTCAGACAACTTTCTCTTGAATTTCATTCTACACCTACAATTTCATATTTCTTCAAAAATCCACCCTCTACTTCCTATCTCTATTTAAGCCATTCTTATTGTGTTTGTGTTGATGCTCTCAACTCTCAAGTCTCAGCCCGCCATGGAACTAACTATTTCTCAATTACACAAATTTGTTATCATAAGCTAAAGACACATATAATGATGTTAGTTTTTACCAAGTTAGGAATTGGATATAGACTTCTGTTTAAGAGAGAAAGTGAATGCTAAAACTAGAAGCACATGAAAGAAAAAGTACCAATCCATAAATACTTGCAAGTTGGTTCCAGGAAAAGACAAAACTCAGTGGGGAAAACGAGCACTTATGGTGTTTACAAAATAATATAAAAAAATAAGAAAAAAGTTGTGTTTGTTAATTCTTGGGACCCTTATTCCTTTGATAGTTGTATGCAACTATTAGCGCCTCTGGATGACCAGAGTCCACGAATGTACAATCAGATAGCAAAGAAAAAACTGAAAACAAATATAAACGAAAAGGAACAAGAGACAATCATGGCTTGGTTTACTTAAAAAGTAAAGTAGCTAATACTCAAACACAGAATATACATTAGTCATGTCTACATTTCTAATGATAAGTTAATGAACCATGCATTCATCATAAAACAATTTGTGATATTACTTAATCAAATTCGCTAGAATCTACTAATCCGCTTAATTTTGTTGCCGACTTGCAACGCGCGTACTCTTTCGAGTTTGACTCGAGTCATAAATCATAATATATTGTTATATACCACTGAACGACAAGTCTTAGTTTTAAACTAATTATATTAAAAAAAAGAAGATAATTTCCAATTCAAGAACCAAAACTAGAGATGAAAGGGTCCATTAAATCTAGTAGCTAGCTTCTTTGATTCTTTGTACTTTTCAGCTTAAGTAAAGAAATATGTTTGAATTAATCAATACTATGTTTTTAGGAGAGAGAGAGAGATAAGGATTAGAATTAAGATTAGGTTTAGGATTGAGAGAAGGATGAAAGGGGTTTAGGTCGACCAACTGGTTGTTAAAGATAGAAACTCCTTAACCATACATTTATATAAACATTTTCGCTATAATTTTCTTCTCTTTACCAAAAGACTTGACTCCAAGAATCAACAAGCAATAAGCAAGAAGCAGGAAGTTCAGGCACCAACCAGATTATGGCTTTCTAAGCAATCGACATGTCAGAAAACAAAGTTTTTATTTGGTTTTTCTTCCCCTTGTTTTATATAAAATAAGAAATACAACGTTTTTTTTTTGTTTTTTCATTCTTTCTTCTGTAGGAGGGAGAGAATGATATGGGTCTTTCACGTGTGACATTGATGAGATGATGAATTCAAATTTCGAAGAAAAAGAAAAAGAAAAACCAACCAAGAGATCAAAAAGGTGTTGTAACCTTTGATTTCTTTCTCTTCAAAATCTTTTCACATTTTGTTATTTTGGGATCATCAAATTTTTCTTTCTTTTTTATCTTCCTTGATCTGTCTGCTCTCCTTCAACTCTATAAATCAGAAGCAGCATTTGATTTCCAGGTAGATTTTCAATCTTTCTTTATTTCTATTCAACTCCTTTTCTGTGTATGGATTTTCCTTACATCTCCATAATTGCATGCATAACCAATTCAAGATATGAAAAATCTTACATGTTTTATAGCAATATACACTGATTCTTGATTCTGCTCTGTTTCAATGGTTTTTTTTAATGTCTTTAGTTTCAAGCATTTGCTCCATTAGTTAAGTTCTTATAGCACCCGTTTAATTTTATGAGTGATGATTGATGAAAATGTCAAGTTTCTGTTGATCTGAAGCTTCCAGGCTGTAACTTCTATGACCTGATCATAGGACAAGGAACTATGGAACTCAACTGATCCAAGAAACACACTCCATTGATACATTTCGATGGAGAATTATCCGGAAACACAGTTTCTTCCCGGAAGTTCAATGATCCACATGAACGCTACAGTATCTTACTCCGAGGAATTAGCCGGTAGAGAAAGAACTGAAGCTAACAACAATGTCTCAGCCTCACAAGAGAGGCAAGCATTGTCCAGATTTGGCGGACTTTCGCAAATGCAGGGCATTGATCAAGATTTCGGTTCTTGGAGAGATCAAGCGAGTGACAGGAACAATTTCCAGCTGATGAGCGCGATGGCAGGTGCGACGAGGCATCTTCAGACCGTTCAGGGATTGTCCCTTAGCCTCGGTTCACAGATTCTCCCTGGAAGTCATCAAAGTATGGCGCCAAGATCCGAGCATTTCAGAGGCAATGAGTATGCAACACAGAGCTTTCCGGGTGGGAATCAGAATTTGGATGTTGTGAGAACAATTCCCAATTCAAAGTATCTCAAGGCGGCTCAACAGCTTCTAGATGAGGCTGTTACTGTAAGGAAAGCTCTGAAGCAGTTTCAGACAGAGGGAGATAAGAACAATGAGAACCCTCAAGAACCTGATCAGAACCTTCAAGACTCGAGCACAAATCCTCCCGCTGAAATCTCTCAATCAGAGAGACAAGAAATGCAGAGCAAGTTGACACAGCTCTTGTCAATGTTGGATGAGGTAATGAATGACTTGAGACCCATCTTCTTAATTTGGTCATGCATTAACATGTTATAATAGGAATAAATTCAATACTTTTAATATTTTAGTGCAAACGTTGATTTTTTAATGTTGAGTCATTTGGTTTGTAGAAATGTTTGATATTCTTGAAAATGAGATATTTGCATGTGATTTTGGTAAAGGTGGATAGAAGATATAAGCAATATTATCAGCAGATGCAGATAGTTGTATCCTCCTTCGATGTGATAGCAGGTTATGGAGCAGCTAAGCCATACACAGCACTCGCCCTTCAAACCATTTCTCGCCATTTCCGTAGCCTAAGGGATGCGATATCCGGACAAATCCTCGTGATACGGAAATGTCTCGGGGAACAACAAGATGGAACAGATGGGAAAAGAGTTGGGATAATAAGCCGGCTTAAGTACGTTGATCAACATTTAAGACAACAAAGAGGTTTTATGCAACCTCAAGCTTGGAGGCCTCAACGCGGTCTGCCTGAAAACTCTGTTTTGGTTCTCCGTGCTTGGCTCTTCGAGCATTTTCTTCACCCGTAAGTCTCTTCTGAATCTTATCTCAACACAGACTCTTCATTAATAAATGCATGATTTCTTTTTGGAAACATGAATAGTTACCCAAAGGATTCGGATAAGATCATGCTAGCAAGACAAACGGGCTTGAGCCGCGGTCAGGTAACAGATGTTTTAATATTTGAAGATTGTTTCTTTCTCTTCGTAGTGTAATTTATTTTTTTATTGTTGTGTGTTTTTATGTTTTTAAGGTTTCAAACTGGTTTATAAATGCGCGTGTGCGTTTATGGAAGCCGATGGTGGAGGAGATTTACAAAGAGGAATTCACTGAGAATGATTCCAACTCGTCTTCTGAAAATACACCAAAAATTACTGAGATAGAACCTGCTGCTGCTGATGATGAAGATCGAGCTCAAGAGTTTTCACAAGACCGGGCCAAACCGGACCATGGACATGGATATGGTGAGGAAACTTGTGGCATGGTCCAAGGCAATCAAATGGATGGTCGCGGGTTCATGGCGGTTGAGCCTACATATCATGTGGCTGAGATGTCAAGATTGGGTCATGGTGCTGTGTCTCTGACTCTAGGGCTTCAAAACACTCAAGGACATGATAATGTTGTGGCTATGTCTAGTGAGGCGTACAACAACTTTTCCGGGGTGGATATTTACGAGAATGCCATCCCGGAAGCTGAACTGGAGTATGTAAGCCCCGGGGGTCGCCAGAACCGGATAAGTTCTTCCCAATTGGTACATGATTTTGTAGCTTGAAGAAGAAAGCAAGGGAGAGGAATAAACCGTAGGCGTTATGATCAGTCTCAATTCTCTAGTGGAAGAGAGTTGGTCAGAAGAAAAAGTTTTAGAAATATTTGTATAAAGAAAACATTCTTTTTTGCAAGAAATGTGAGGTTAGGTCATTGGGACCAAACACAATTATATGGGAAATGCAATTTGAGATCAGCTAGAGATTGACAATATTAAAGTCTGGTCAATTTTTTTTTTCCCACATCTACAACCAATTCATTCCTTTAATTTTTCTTCTGGATCGGCACATATAGAATCTGTATCCGTTTTAAAATTAATCCAGTATCTACTAAAATAGTTATATTTTCCATCACTGTTGGTTATCTATTTCTAATTGTCTATTTATATTGTTGGTGTATCATATTGAAGATTCTCCTTGAGTTTTCTATACAACACTCTTAATATCATGAGATTTGAACTCTAGCGGAAGCTTCCAAAAAAACAGTTGAAAAATACTTTCTTGCTTTAGTAGTAAAAGCAGGACGGGATGGGGAATATAGCTCGTTGTTGCACTATTATCGATTATTTGCATGACAGTCAAAACATATATATTTCACCAAAATTACATTCGTATGTGATAGCAAAGACTAAATAATCATTTAGTAGCTAGATAGCATATCTTCAAACTTATATGATAATTGGATTATCAGTTCATCATTCAAATTTATTGCAGTGTTAGTATTTAGGTTTACAGATATTATACATCTCATAAAGTCGGCATCTATATATATATATATAGTGGATCGGTGAAATATGATCAGTTGGGAATAAGCTTGAAAGGAGGCCTCACGAGCTTTGGTTTGGGACTGAAGTGGCCGTAGTCTCTTGAATTCATTCTCAGAATTCTCTCATGTTCATGTATTCTTCTTTCCACCACCTGTTCATAAATAGAATTTATTCACCAACGTATCACCCTAATTATTCTTGAAATCATCTAATTACTAAATACTAATTCTTGATGAAATCAAATTATTCGGGTTTACAAAATACAAATATACACAACACAAGTTAGCTGGCAACTTTGTTGGGTTTTAAACGACTAACCTCAGGCTGATTATCGTCTTGGCTATAGATTAGTATAGATGATCGGCCTACAAAAGAAAAGAAAACTAATTGAGCTTGTTCGTTCTGTATATCCAGATTTATCACTCCAAATAATGCTATTTTTGTGATTTATAATTTTCAACAGTTCTAAACCAATAATGTTTAGTTATTTTTCTTGAATTCTATAATTTATCATTAACAATTATACATAGAAAAGTGAGAAAATCCATCTTTTTAAAACCAAATATTTTCAACAAAAATCTTATATTAAAGAACGGAGGGAGTATGTCGTTAAATTTTATTTTTAGAAAGTTAGTTTTACACTATTCTTATACTTAATTGTGGATGGTATGGAAAAATAAATAAAATTATTGATGGTATGATGAGTTATTTACAATCGAATCTCTAGAGATTAGTCATTGAGTATTTAGAAAGACACATGTGCAGCACAAGCTCTTAATGTTATTATCATACTTTCTAAAAGACTGGGCAAGTAGTAGGCACATGAACTTGCAGAGAAAGCTGCAAACAAAGGAATCTATATATATATATAGACAGAGAGCTGAAAGTAAGAAGCAAACCTGCAGAAGAGAGAGCAAACGCTGATGCTAAAACAAGAAGAAATATGAAACCCAGTTTCTTCACCATCTTTCTTCAACTTTAGATTTTTCTCTATGCAAAAACAAATTTTATTATGAAAGTGTTTGATTTGCTCTTATATAAGCTATATCTTATGTATTTAGCAGGATACACCTTATCAAAAAAGAGAACGCCTATGCGTTTGGTATGTCACTATATATAGTCTCGAAAGAAAGAACACCATTACCAGTTAACTATTTGTTTAGCCAATTATGTGAATGCTTTAAATAAACAAGAAAAATCAAATCGGTTTTAACAAACCATAGCGATTAGTTTGAGCTTCAGAATGAGACTATACCATCTATAAATAAATAAATAAAAATAACTTTACCAAAATTGATTTATCCATCATCTAATTAATGCAAATCATCTCTTTATGCTTTTAAATTTATTAATTGTTCATGAAAATGGTGGGATTGGAGAAAAAGTTGAAAGGAGACCACTTTCCTATTGTTGGTCACAATAAGTCTAACGAAGTTAGTGGCTTGATTATTTAATGTGAGTGGCTTTATTGTTTATTTTGGCGATAGACAACAATCATAACCCAGTAACCAAATTATCATAATGGTAGAATCCTTGAAAACTAGGTACGTATTCAATATCGCTCAAATATTCCGTAAAGCAGAACAAAATTGCTTAAACTTTTGCTTCTATGAGCTGATTCGTCACAATTAATAATGTAAACAGATTGCTGATTAATTGAGATTATGGAAAGAGAACTAAGTTGTTTGAACTTTGCTTTTATGAACTTGATTATTCGTCACTATAATTAATGTTCGACATATATATCATCTTATGGTTTCACTTTAAAAAGGATGTAAAGATGATGTAGTGGATGATGACCGTACCCTCACGATTCTGAATTTCAGTTTTGTTTTGTCACAAATATTTATTTAAGCTGATGATATTAGTGCTCATCCTAACAAGAAACCATAACTCATTTCGAGGATTCTACCATTAAGATAATTTATCTTGTTATATATATCACGATATATTGTATATAGGTTATCTTCGGATCTCCGCCTTTTTTTCGGATCCCCGATTCATTCGGATCTCCACCTTTTTTAAAAAAAAATCATTGTAAACCTCTTGGACCGGTTAAACTCTTTGAATGGGCCATAAATTGTTAGATATTGACTTGTAGGCTTTTAGTAGTCTGTACGCGTATGCGTAACTGTAGATCCGAATTAATATATGCCTCGGGCCTATGTTTTGACTTTTGAGGCTTTATAATATATGTGGGCTTATTTATATAAAAAAACCCACACAGATAAATCTGATATTGTCGTTATTATATATCTTCACCAAAATTTCCGACCAAAAAAAATATCTTCACCAAAATTTAAAGGAAAATTCTACCGAGTATCGTCGGCTGTGAATTTTAACTTCTTCCTCGTACATAAATGTAAATTTTCTGAATAAACTATTATTTGAATGAGATTGATATCGAATGGACTAATCTAGCCGCCCCTGCTTTTCTTGTCCCTTCACGGAATTGTTTGGAGTGTTTTGAATGTTAATATTATAATTAGTTCATTTATAGCTTATAAGGACTTTTCACAGTTATGTTAGTCATTATTCCTTATTTATTTTCAATGATACTGAAACATTTCTCTAAGGTTTCTTTAACAAAAAAAACATTTCTCTAAGGTTTCGCATCATAAGAGTTCATGGGAAGATGTTTTTTATATAAAAAAAAAAATCAATGGAGAAGGAGTTGTTTTAAAGTCACGGATCTAGCTATAACTTAAAATTATGAATCAAAAGTCTGAATTTTCTGTTTATAAGAAAAGATTACTTTAAAGTTTTGTCATAACTCGTCTTTTAATTATGAGTTGATTTGTTAACTTTACCAATAATGGGATGATTATACATAATTGCCTTTTTCTCTTAGTTGGCCAGTGGCCAAAAACAAGATGAAAGGAAAAAATTAAAGAAAGAACGAAAGATATATATATATATATATATATATATATATACTTTGTTAATGTAAAATAGTAAGATGATTCTTGTATTTGTATATATCTCCACTATATACATATATGTGAAAATCTGTAGTGATTTGCAAAATGATGAAATAAGTTTGCTGAACATAGTGAAATAGCAAACTGCTTGTTAAATGATGAGAGATGTGGAAATCTATATATACTGTAAAACCTTTCTCAATTATCATATACAGTATATATATTATTAGGCAAGGTAACAAAGTATAAGTCTAAATTTTTGTAAAACCTCAATACTTCATTCCTAATAATATTTACATGATTATCAAAAAAGAAAAAAACGATTATCTTCATAATTCTTTAACATATATCTCGATGGACTTGAAATGATAACCATTCATAAAATATGAAAATCTACAAACATGAGAATATTAAAGACATATACGTGTACACAGATTACTAGACAGAATTGTATTATAAGTTGAAACATTCTCTTTCACGATTATAAACTTTTAATTCGAAGGAATAAAGCATATGTAGAATATAGGCCGTCTAAAGTAGTGGTATTCATATTATGATGTAACAAAACAGAGAATCCAAAAATCGTAAAGAAGAAAAAGTGTATTGTGTAATTTTGTTTTCCAACTTCTACCTACCATAGATTTGTATATTAAATTAGTCCTGTTTCCTTTTTGCTTACTGTTTTTTAAAGTTTTTTAGCATATATGAAAGTTTTAATCTGGATGATCAATACACTGACAATAGTATCACAAAATCAATAGATTTTATATATGTTAAAGTCAAATATTCATAAATTTGTGCATTTGGTTGCCAAAGTCTATAGATTTTCACTCTTTTATTTGCTTTTGAACCTTTAGGCTTTAGAGTAAGGTATACAAAAAGCACCGACTTCTTCCCATTATTGGCTGCTAGACGGGTGGTCTTTTAGTTTTGGTGGCTTTTAAATTACACTGTGGGTTGTGGTCCCTAGCTAAATTACGAATATCATGAGTTAAATTTAAGAGTTAAGTTCAAAAACTAAATTATGACGGTGTAAAGAATTTCCATAGGATATATACTGTATGATAAGATATAGTATTAGCTAAAGAGTTAACTCCTAAATTTAATTTGTGACGAGATTCCAGTTACGAATACACAAATCAAAATCACGAGCTTTCAACCAATTTATCGAAAAGAAATTGACAACCTTGCAATATCGTTAGTTAAAAAAGATGCAATATCGTTAGTTAAAAAAGAGGAAGATGAAACAAGGTGAAAAAATAGTCAACAAAAATAGGGTAAAGATCAACTTCATTGGTTGTAAAAATACATATATATTTAAGGATGGTGTGATGTCTTTTAATCAGCTTCGTAACATGGTTGAATTTATGGTCAATTGTTGAGGCTTCTCACTTCTCAGAGAGGACTAATCAAAATTGGGAAAGTCGCTTACGGAACTCTAATGACATTTTTACTCTAATTTAACCTACATGCTACTCGTATTGTTTAGAAGTTTAGATAACGACAAATTATGATTTTGACAACCTTAAAGACCTTTACATGTTTGCGTGGGAATACAAAAGAAATGTGATCCACTAGCTGACAAAACATTACCTTCATTTCTCCTATGAGCATCACTAGAAACGTTTTTCATCTTAAATTTGTTTTTGGGTTTTTTTTCCTTCTTTTGTCTAATCGTTTGACTAAAGCTCTTCTTTTCTTTCATTCAATCTAAGGGAATCTTCAAGAATATCCGCAACCAGTCGTGTAAACCTTTTGGTGTGTGCTATATAATGTAATATATACGTACATCGAAATGAAGCTGTTTAACAAATTCTAATTTCACCCATTGTATTTGTATGGAGTCGGTAATAATGGTGAAGGTACAAATTGTTAGGGTTTCCCGGTTTGATTAAAGAGGAGTATGGAAAATTTAAATGCCTTTACCGGATTCTTACTTCATATCATAAAGAATAATATTACAGACTTTATATTCATATATTTGAAATCCAAAACTAGAGTTTTAAAAATTTGCAATTCAAAATCGAATTATGGAATCTACTCTTGACATTGACTCTAAGTCCAGAAAACGAATGAGAAACTTTATAAATTAACACAAAATATATCCTCTTATATTTGTACTATTTTATTTGATCAATATGAATATCAAGGCGTTAAAAATATATATAAAACCAAAAGAACGACCTTTATTATATTTGTTAGATGCATCATAGCATGATAAATGTATACATATATAAACCGACTGATTACCCATTATGTTTGTTCAGGTAGATCTAGGAGAACGAATGTTATAAAATCATTTAATTAGGCGATCTACTATTAAAGTCTTTAAATAATCATCATGTGTTTTAGGCCAAGTACCGGCAAATATTGTTCCCTGCACATGACAAATTTGCCATAATTGATTACGACTTCCAAATTATTATGTTTTCTAATATTTTAACAACGGTTGTTATAAAAGGTGCATTTGCTATTTAAACATATAGAAGAAAATGACTTTTTAAAAAAATATAGGCTGGTAAAATCATAAATAAATGAGATGTGATCTTGCATGATAACAAGTAATAAAATGTACATGTTATTTGTTTAAAATATGTGCGACTTTTGTCCCATATATTTTGGATTTTTATCATCACTTTTTTTTTTAAATTAACATCCACCTTATGGTCATTTATAGTTTTTTTCCTCATCGGAAGGTTTTTTTTTTTTTAACAACTGTAGATCATATTATTAATTAACAAAATGTACATGATCCTCA
>OVAQ01000952.1:0-22671 GCA_900406345.1 Erysimum cheiri | reverse complement strand
TAAAGTTTTTTAATTTTGTATTAATTAAATCAAATGTTTGTTGTTTTAAGTAATAAATATGTTTGTTTGTTTTTATGTGTAAAATTTAAATTTTATTTTTAATTTTTAAAAAATGTTTCTTCACTTACTTAATTATATTATTAAACTATTACTAAGCAACAGGTTCTACCAATAATCAACTCATAACACCATGTTTTTAAACTTCAACTCTTATATTATTTTAATAATAAAATTCCACTAACACACACCCAACCTATTTTACCACTGCGGATGCTCTCATAAGACCATTCATAATTCACCACCAAGTACCCACCTCTCTCTCTCTCTCTCTCCAATACTATGTCTATATTATAGATATATATATATCCCCAATCATCAATACGTAACAACCACCGAAAGATTACAACTCACAGGTTTTCATTTTCCATAGTTATTGTAAACAAAAAGATTATTGGGGATATATAGATATCAATCTGCTTTCATTTTCTTCTGTTTGGTACGAAATTATAATGATGGAGGTCAAAGTCAAACCAAAAGCCGTAGAGTCGACGGTGATGCCAACTAAAGAGGACGATGGGATGAAGAAGATGAAATCGTGTGTGGTGATTGGTGATCAAGAGGCAGAAGAAGAGACTAGTAAAGGACAAAACACTATGAAGATAGTGGAGAATTCAAGACAAAATCAAGATGAATCAAGACAAGATGATTCTAAGAATGTTGAATTGTTATCTTCATCATCACCGAACAAGTTGGAGATTGGTGAGTCATGATCTTTTGTTCCCTTTATGTTGTTGATATATTGTCTTCTTCTTTCTTCTTTTGGTATGACGGAACCAACTAAAAGTTATACATACATACATATATACATTTATTTACCAAATCTTAGAAATTTGGGTGAAAAATATATATACGTATCAGAAATTTCATACTTTTCCAAATAACAATTTTTAATTTTATTTGTTTATAGCTATCAACTCTTGTGGGAACAGAGATTATCAAAACTTCATTAGTCTTTCATTTAGCTATATTATTAGAAAGTGTGCGTGTTAGTATATATGTATAAGCCGTTTGTTTTACGAGTTGACAAATTTCGCAGACAAAAAATTGACAAGTCAAAACGGTGAAAACAGCAAAAAGGAAGAGGAGAAGAAAAAAGAGAATATGAATGTTTCAAAGATGAAGCATAAGAAGACGAGTTCACTCGTGTGGGACTGTGGGAGCACTCTTTACGACTCGTTCGAGCTCAACTCGTTCAAACGTCAACTCGACTCAGCCATCTCTGCTTCCTCCGCCAGAACTATGTCCATGTCTCACCTCCCCGATCGCCGTCTCCCTCCTCTTAACTCACTCTCGCCGGAGAATCCTCCTCCACCGGAAACTTCTTCTTCCTCCTCCTCCACAGGCGGCAAGAAACAGTACTCGAACAAGATCTCTCGTTCTCTTCAGAGATTCTTGAAGTCAGTGTTCAAACCTAAACAGAACCAAAGCTTAAGCACTCCTTCTTCGCCTGTCTACAAGGCGGTGGGTCACGGCGGTGGCGATAAAGATCGATACTACGTCGTTTATGACAAATCGGGTTCGTTGACAACTATTCCAGAGTCAACGGAGAAGGAAGTGAGCCCCGAAATCAACTCTCTCGTTAGAAAAACAGTTTCCGCGAGATTCCCGGCGAGTCGTGTCGTTGGTATTTCATGTGCTTGATTCTAATCTTTATCTAATTAAGTCGTATATCTGATATAAATTAATATATAAACATGTTATATACTATGACCTTTTTTGTTTTTTTGGTTGAATGTTATATATGACTTTCTTTTCCTTTTTTGGTTTTATAGAATTATTAAACATTTTGAAAATGAATCATCGATGTGAATGTATACAAGTTTTTGTTTCTTTTTTTTAATAATCAATGCATGTGTAAAAGATTTATGCATTTATGACGTACCGTAACCGCTTAGTTTAGATTTTTCGGCCTTTGAGTATGATGTATAACAATAGTATGGTTAATAAGGAAACTACGTGATGGTTATAAAGAGTATGTGATAAAGTTACGCTCAAATATAGTGGAGTATTTATTAACAATTCATATTTATTTAGTCCTTTTCATGGTGAGTATTGAAAAATAGGTATGGACTCACATTATGTGTGCGCTTTTTATTTATTATGCACATTAAGAATTGTTAACTACAGTATATACATGTAGACGTAAAAGTTAAATTACACGGATTGTTATAAATTTCGTGAGATATGCCCGACATGAAGTAGGGTCTAAAGGATAAGTCAATTAAAGTGTTCCTTAGAAATGAAAGGTAGATATAGTACTAGTATTGGTTTTATTTAATGCATTGCAACGTCTTCAATACCATAACCTCGATTTCCTTGCGTATGGCTAAATAAATGATAGTATTAAATTATAAGTTTTGCTTTAAATCAACGACGGACTACAAAAATTAGGAAGTCCAATAATCTATAGTCATTTCTAAATTGGATATTTTAAATTCATTTTGTCTTGTTTTAATTTTTAAACAAGCACTCATGATCTGGTACAAACTCCAAAGTATATGCTTTACGATATCTGCGTACAAGATATACTGATATAGGCTGTGAATGGTGACCAATACCGTACCCAAAACCGCACTGCAACAGTGCTGTAATAGTGTCAAAATATTTGTATATACATATGTATCTATGTAGATATTTTGACATAGGGATTCATGACACTGTAGGAGAGTCACAAGAAGGAATAGAGGATTTGAATTCTGTTATCGCCTTGCATCAGTTAAACGCTGATACAGGTTTTGAGTGGCGTAAGAAAGCTATAAAGATAGAGATTGAATGTTTTCGTGTTTTGCCTGACAGGTATAAATAGTCCTGTAAACTTTCTTTTAGATTTAATGGAAAAGAGAAATTGGAGTTTTTGACCTTTTGAGTTCTTCTTTCCTTTTTTTTTAGCAAAATTGGAAAGCTCATTCTTGCAAAGCTTTTGATGGCTGAGGAAACTATGATCTCGGATGATGCTGTTAATTATAAAGAAATCCTCCAGCTGTATAACGACCTGATGGCCCTTGATTCTTCTCATGACCAGTACTACAAGGATGAGCACAGCGTAGCTCTTCTCCACAAAAGGTACTTAGTCTTCCTTTTAGCTGTGAATTTCAAGTTGAGTTTCTGCTCTTAAATTTTTCATCGGCTTTAAATAGTTGTATGAGTTTTTTCACTGTTTGATTTAGAGGGTTTTAAAGATGCATTGCATATTATTTGTTAGTCATAAAGAGAATGTTGATGCACAGGTTACTTCAAGCACCGAATCCCTGTCCAGACACCTCTTTCGGTACAGGAATATGAACAATATTATATGTCTAAGGCTCAATAACTTAACACTATCTCGGATAGCCGCTGTCGAGAAGTTGCTATTTGTCCAAATGTTAGATCTCAGTCACAATGAGCTTCATTCAGCTGAAGGTATGTAGTGTTTTCTAATGCTTCGAGTCTTCAATATCAGTTGTTGCATCTGTGTGATTAACTATGAGTCATAACAGAATCAGGAGCTTTTCAGCGCTTGAATCTCTAAGACATCTGAAGCAGCTTAGAGTGTTGGATGTTTCACATAACCACATCGGTGGCAAGCACGCAGTGGACACAACAGGGTACCTTTATTCTTCGTTGCTCTCTAACTCGGGTGAAATTGGAAGAGAGGTGCCCAGTAAATACATGGATGCGTATTTGGTGAGATTTGATGAATCTGAAGCAGTTAGATATAAGAGGCAACGACCTAATTGCAGGGGAAGAGTTCAGCTTCTTTGTCCGCCAGCTTCTGCCAAAGCTTTCATGGCTTGATAGTATAAAATATTCCGGTTTGATTTGGTTTAAATTGACAAGTAAGTTGCAAACACCCTAAAATAAAAACATAATTGGTTTTTCACTAAGAGGAACACCAACATTGGATATTTGGAACTACCGGAAGAAGAGAGACAAACAAAAGATAACCAACATTCTCTGTCAAAAGGAAAAAAAAAAACAAAAGGCAGAAACAAGAGAATCTTGGATTGAGTTTAGATCTTTTAGCAACTACTCACACTTGTAGCCTGAGACATATCCATGGCTGAGAGAAAAAAGCTTAGGTTATTCGATTTTAGTTGGACATTGCAATTTGCTGAAGCTACTCGAGGAAGCTTCTCAAGTTTCTTGAATACTTTCATCACCTCTTGATCATTTGGTGTATTGTAGTACAATATCACTTGTTCAAGATCAGGCATTGTCTCTAGGAAGTGCTTGACATGCTCTATCTGCTCCACTACGACACCACCAACTTCATCACAAGACCCATCATCTTCATTATCATCCTCATCATCATCATCAAACATTTCACCGAACTTCAATATCTTTAGAACTTTCACCGGACTTGACGATAGGCAAGTACGGACATCCATCTTCACCCCACAGTAATGATCATATTTGCACAAACATCCATCCTTGTCCCCACATCTATTTGTAATTTTGTGATGCAGTCCCTGAAACATAAAAGAATTAGTTTCAAAATCAGACTGTGTGATTAAAAACGTCTTAGCAGTTGATCTAAGGGATGTGTGTAGTACTTCGAAGACCAAGGTGTGTAGACTTGGACAACTCTTGAGTAGAGGTGGCAGTGTTTTCCATCCTACATATGGTGTAGTCTTAATAGTTAACTCGATTAGGTTGTCGAACACCGGTATTGTTTCTCGGCAGCAAGCAAGTACCTGAAACAAAAACCAAATCAATTACAGCATCACTCAGTTATGAATTGTGATCATTAACTCAAGCCCTTAAGCACTGCTCAACTAACAGAAACAAAAGTAGTCAATAAAACGATTATAAGGAATACTAACCTTGAGAGTGTCATCAGACAAGTAGAGGATCTTAACATTGTGTATTCCCATGAGAAGCTTTGTAACATTAATCTTGTCTATTTCAGACTGATCAGGTGACTTTCGAAGTCTGAGATTAGCTTCGACAAGCGAGTCAAAACTCACTTGTTCATACATAGCATCAGAATATTCAAGGTAGACCAAATTTGGAGTATCAAACGACAATGACACACCCTCGTTATCCTCATAAAAGTCTTCAGGCTCATGAAAATCAGCCTCGTAAAAATCTTGAGGACGGCAAAACTTAAGTCTCTTGAGGGTTGGGATAGACACGGTCACACAGGGCAAGGTTCAGGTTCGGAAGACTCACTCCACATCAAATTAACCAGCACTAATTCTTCGAGCGCGTGACAGCCAGAAAGAAGCTTGTTAAACGTACTGGTTTCGATCCGAAAATAATCAAGATGGAGGGTCTTAAGGTTTGGAAGAGAAACTGTATGTTCCACATCAATGTTGACGCCATCTTCAAACTGTATCTTCAGCTTAACTAATGTCTTGCTGGCAAAGATCTTGGAAGGCAGAGGATAAAAACTCGAGTTGGAACAAAAGCCACGAGACGAAGGGATGTATCTAACACATCGCGTTTCAACACTTTAGGAATCCAATCAAGCACCGAGTATTGATCAACAGCATGTTTACACTTAACATGGAAACTGTTCAGCGGAGGTTTTGATTTCCCTTGCAAAGCCAAAACGCTATCCACGAAAAGCATAAAACTTTGAGAATTATTTCTCATTTGCTTGTAAGTGGTTGGAGGATGGAAATAGGAAGAGTCATCAAAGTCAAGAGTGGGTACAAAAGCAAGCAAACGTTTCCATCTTTTGGCAAGAACAGTAGTGGAAGGAAGGATGGAAACGTTTGTTTGCTTACTTGTCTTATCCAACAAAAACCCAACCAAACTTATCAACGGTTGAGTTTTGATATCAATGGAGGCGAAACCAAATTCAGACCAAAAGTTTGGTTGGGTTTTTGTTTTTCTTTCGAAATAAAAGAGTCAAATTTGTGTGGAGCGGTTTTTGATTTTTGAATTCCTACTAATAGTAAGTGTGAATTTCCCACAAACTTTTACTCTTTTTTTTTTTTTTTAATAGACTTTAAATTTCACTATAAAATATTAAAATGTTTTCGTTTATAAACATTTTAAGTTTTTTATCATAAAATAAAAGTATTTATTTGTTATATATATTTTTAATTGTATTTCATTTCAAGAATCTAGAAAAAGGATCTTCTCAAGAAGAGTAACTCGTTTATCTGAGATTATTTGCATTTGGCTAATGCTACTCTAGGAAGCTCGTCAAGTTGCTTGAATACTTTCATCACATCTTCATCATTTGATGGATAGTAGTGCAAAATCACTTGCTCAAGATTCGGCATTTTCTCTAGGAAGTGCTCGACATGCTCTATCTGCTCCATGAGACATGAAAGAGTTGACAGCATTAAGCATTAGGAGTTGAATGAAGCAATGTACAGGGCAGGAGAAGAAAATGTAGTTTACCACAAACCTGTAAACCTTGACTCATAATTATGAGCTTTGAGCAAGAGATTTGGAGACAAAAGCGGCTATTGCTTTCAGAGCGACCTCTTCGACTTCCTCCTGAGTTAACCCCTTTGTTTCGAGGTGTTTCTTCCCAATCTTGAATGAGTGATCTCCACCATCAATCACATGAACCTCAGTCACAGCTTTCATTTTGTTACAAACAGCTTCAAGCTTATCCAGAGGACACATAGGATCTTTGCTACCCTTTTGATACAAAAAATCCATTGACAATCCAAAGATCCAATTATTTCCTTAATCAATCATGTGCAACATAGAGTTGTGTTACTTATATGCATAGAGTACCTGCACAAACATCACAGGGACTCCCATTTCCAGTAGAGTCTTGTCTCTTATCGCACCTTTCGCTCCCTGAAAACAACGTTCAATTGGTCATTCATACATTACGGGGAAAAGAAATTAATGGATTTTCATGGTCATAAAAAGTGCAAACCTTAAGTGGATATCCTATACAAATTACAGCTGAAACTGTAATATCTTCAGTCACAGCTGAAACCATACAGCTTACTCTGCAAGTGATAATAAGATCACATTCAACATCGAAATGTACACAACAAACAACGTGTGGACCTGGGTGTACCTAGAACCCATTGATTTGCCAGCTAATATCAAAGGATGACCAGGATGTTTAGCAGCAGTTTCTTTAACAAGATCCAAATGAAACTCAATCAATTTCTCTGCTTTCGGAGCAACTCCTCTTTTCCCATCAGCAAGATCTACACAGCAAGTTCACCAATCACTCTAAGCTTAAGTGTATATAATTCACCCAAAAATTCACTCACAAGGGTAGTCAAATGTGACCACTTCAACAGCTGATAATGTCTTCTTTAACATTTCCTTCCATCTAAAGCAAACCCACCAACAAATACAGAGAAAATTCAGACTAATCTGTGTCCAACACGAGTAAGTGAATAAACTCAGAAGAAGATTAGCAGTACCTAATCATCCAGTCGGAAGAAGAGGGAGCACCGGCACCGTGAGCTAATAGGACGACCGGCGAACATGGATTCTCTGGTTTGTGAGTAGATGATTCTTCATTCTCCTTTCTTCTTTTCCTCCGTGAAGCCATCGAGAAACCTCGAAATCTCAGGACAACAGTGAACAGACTCAAATCCCTAAGATCCTTTACTAAAGGATTTGATTTGTTTCGCGCCAAATTAATTGGGCCATGCGCAATCCATTAAACTTGGGCTTTCAGACTAAAAAAAGGCCCAACTATTTAGAAAATAAGTAGGTCCTGGAGAAAACGTTAATAATAGTTAACACCGTTTATCAATACCTCCACAACTGAGATTTCCTTAATTCCTTCTTCACAAGTCACAACAATGGCCTCGCTCACCGTTACCGTCACCGTTCTTTTGTTCACGTTGGCTCTCTCCGTCGCTTCTTCCAAGCCGGAAAATGAGATCATCGGCGAAAGCCTAACCACTTCATCCGCGGAACCCGACCCAGATTCCACAAAACCAAGCCTTCCCGGATCCGATGAGATCACAGTGCCGGTGAATTTCGTCAATTTCCATCCGGTCAATCGTCATTTCCCGAGACGTCCGTTGACGACGACGGCTCCTTTCAAACGCCGTCCATGCCATCAGATCTCTTACGGAAACGATATGATCTTCTCCGACGAAGAAGACAAGGCATCAGGTACAGACGCCGTTGACGCGGATATTCAGGCGATCAAGATCTTAGTCGATGATGATGGCTCCAAGAAGATTACATTGGAATTGATAAATCGCGAAGAAGGAAAAGGAGAAGAAGATGAGAGAGATTACCACAAAGGTATGTTCAGGACAAAGATTCGCAAGTTTCTTAACCATTTGGTCTGAAGAATATCAAGAACAAGACTCGAGTTTGTGTTAGAATCTAAAATACCATTATCTATGAAATAAATAGCATCCACTATCCCATATCATGTGAAAACGATGAAAATCATTTTTGTCTATATAACAAAGTCAGTAGAAGGTGATGTTTTTTTGTAAAACTTTTGTTCTATAAAATGATGATATTAGTCTATATAGATTGTCTCAAGTGTTGATTGCAGAGGTATCTATGGTGAAAGAAAATAGGAATAACAACTGATTCGATTATGAAGATGACAATAACTTACATTAATCTACATGTAATCTCTTAGCTTTTGGAGTATTAGATATTGTTTTCGCAGGAACCGCCTTGTTGGGTGGTTGCGGTCAGCTCAGGGCAAGGCACGGGGTTGACCTTGTCGGCGGCTCCTACGACATCTGAGCATTTCCATATCGGAGAACTTTTTATTCCAGTGACTGTCACATTGGAGAGGCAAAGATTGGTGAAAGGTGAATCTTTTAATCCCTGAATCACGCCAGCACGCTCGACTTTGATGCCCCATATGTTCTTGATCGTTATGCCCCTTACAATGGGAAGAGCGGATTGGTTGAATTTATCATCTGGGTGATCTCCAGTGTCTCCAGAGATTTTAATCCCGGTCCGAACTTTTTCCATGTGAAGCCCGTTGATTGTGATTCCCTGGATGCTTCCTCCTCGGCCAATGTTTGTCTTGATGTGGATACCAATCCCGGAATTGAACAGAGTGATGTTCTCGACCGTGACATTTTGGATTCCCCCAGAGGTTTCGCTTCCGATGGCTATACCAGCAAATGGAGAAGATCCGGTGATGCGTCTGATGGTGATGTCACGGCTTGGACGGTTGTAGGCAATGCCATACTCATCCCAACCGCTCTTCACGGCAACAAGGTCATCACCAGTTGATATGTAGGAATCTTCTATACAGACGTTAGAGCTTGAATCTATGGCAATGAGCAAGCAAACTAGTCATGATTTGAACCGTAACATACATAATTAAGTTTAAAGGGAAATTGAGGAAACCTGGATCAATTCCATCGGTGTTGGGGGAATGAGTTGGAGCGAGGATGGTAACGTGATGAACTACAACATCACTGTAAGAAAAGAGATGGTAATCACTAGTTACCAAGTGCATATTCAAGTTGTTACAAAGTGAGAGATTGCAAACCTGCAATAAACCGGATGGAGTGTCCAGAAGGGGGAGTTCTGAAGAACAAGGTGAGAAATGAGGATGTTTGTTGAGTTGTTGAATTCGATGAGACCTGGTCTGGTAAACTTAAGAGTTCCATGTCTCCACATGTTCCACCAAGGTTCTCCTTGGCCATCAATCGTCCCATTTCTGCCTAGCAACACACATTAGCACAAAATAGATTCTCTCATTTTCAGCAACAGAACAAATCTGATTGATTGCAGAAGATACACACAAAGTAATCTCCGAAGCAAGCCCACCTGTGATAACAACGTCATCGAGTCCATCTCCATGAATAAAGCTGATATATCTTTGACCAGGGCGCTCCCGTCCTCTGCCATAAGAGGGCAAAGGATCGATCAAAGGCCATTTCTCCGTATCCTGAATATGCAGGAACAGGATCAAACAAATCAAAAACCTTAGCCATTAATTCTACTATGATGCGACCAATAAATCCCTAAATGCAATCAAAGCTGAATTCGAATAAAGTTGTTGAAAGATGTGTTCCTCTCTATCAGTAAATAATCATCACCTGAAGGGCTTGAATAACGGCACCCTCGGCGAGGTATAGAGTCATGTGACTGGTAAGATTAAAGGTCTGAGTCAAATAGACACCACGAGGCACATAGAGAAGCGTTCCTTGGCTAGTGTTGGCGTTTCGTATCCGATCAATCGCCGCATTAAATGCATTGGTGTTCAAGGTCTTGCCGTCACCGACAGCGCCAAAATCCGAAATCGATAACATCTCGCTCCTATGCTTCATCGGAACTATACCAGAGCACGTAATCGGAGCTCCGAGCGAGAGATGGTGAGGTAAAACAGCAGAGAGAAAGAAGAGCACAAAAACAGAGATCGGAGCTCGAGAAATCCTCATATCTGAGACGAGAGCCTTTGCTACTGTGAAGAAGAAAGAGTAGGGATTTTCTCGCCGGAGAATGTTTGATTTCAGTGGATCTGCAGAATCGCCGATAATGGCAAGGGACAACAAGAGCCAAAATTAAAGCAGAGCGGATCCTTGTTAATTTACGTCTTTGTCACCTTCCCTCACTTAAACCCTTGTTCGAATCTTTGGATTACATTAATTAACAATTTAATATTCACAGCATAAATCACTTTATTTCAATGCAACTGAAAAAGAGTTGCATCAATTTATTAGCCAACTTTAGTTATAGTTACAATTTCAATAATTTAAAAAACTTTATCTTTATATTTTTAGTCTTTTAGAAGAAAATAAAGAAAAACATTTCCAAATTACATGTGGTAGAATCAAAACTTGGCATAGAGCTGTATCACCAAAACAAAATGGGAATCTTTAACGTTAATAGAAGGTACAGTATGTCCGCTAACTGTGTTCCAAATTAATAAGAACAAACAAAAAGGCTACAAATATTAACGGGCCTAAATGAGTGAGCCCATAACTACTGTTTGGCCCATTTGTATTTTAATCTCAGTTTTTTTCTCCCGCCAAATAAGCCCTAGTTCCTTTCTTCTTTCCCGCTAAATTCCACAGTTGCCACTCCAAATGCCACAGAATCTCTAATCGACGACATTGTTCTCCGTCAAGCTTCTCCTTATCGCTTTCAAAATTCGTAAGCTTTCTGTTTCTCGCCTTTTGTGGATCCAATCCGAAATTTTTAAAGCTAAACTCATTTTGGTGGTCTATCCGATTATCATGTTTCTATGAATCTTTCCTTAGACAAAACCCCTTTTTTTTTGGGTTGCCCAGGTAAGATGACGAGAGAGGAGATTGATAACAATGGAGATGATATGATGATTGATGACCCAATTCCTAAAATCGAAAACGAATTCAATGTTCATCACCTCCGAATCTACTACGGCAAGTTTTCAATTATTTATCACACATTTTGGTGGTTTCTCGTCTTTCTATTTCTTTTTGTGTTTTATTAGCTGTGAAATGATTGCAGGAAATCGATTTCCTTACACTGATATTCACAAATGGCTTTCATACGGACACGGTACTTGTTTCTTTACTTGTCTTCTTTCTGAAACCTTATTATTGTTTAACTGCTTGTGATCTATTGTATATTTGTAAACCTTGTAGATGGAAAGCATCCTGGTTGTGACGAATTCTATTTTGGTCGAAGAGAATTCTCGTTTACTCTTGAAAACGATGTTTATTTGCGCTATAAGTCCTTCAAGAATGCTTCTGCTATGGAAGACGCTATCAAATCCAACTTCCCTTACAAGATTGATATTGGCGCTGTCTATAGCGTTGATGTAAGCCCTTTTTTATAGCTTCACCGCTCTGTGTGTGCTTGTCTATGTTCCTACTTATGAATGTGTTTTTCAGCCAGATAAGAGACATGCCTACGCACAAACTGGAACCAATGTTTTTACTCCTGTCGAGAGAGAGTTGGTCTTTGACATTGTGAGTTTCTATATCTCATCAAGTGTTCTCGCAACTGCTTTTCTTTCTTGTTCTTATGTATCATATTGTTTCCTCAGGATATAACAGATTATGACGATGTTAGATATTGTTGCTCGGGAGCCGATGTTTGCTCCAAATGTTGGCCTTTAATGACTGTTGCTATCAAAGTCATTGATACTTCCTTAAGAGGTATCACTAACGTTTTCTCAACTTTCAAATTATTTCAAGTCATTGTGGAGTTCACTGCTTGATTAAGTTTTTGTAAATGTGCAAGACTGTTTGCTCTTATCATAGAACGAACATGTAGTCACTCATTTTGGCTTTGTCAATTGCAGAGGATTTTGGTTTCAAACACATCCTATGGGTTTTCAGTGGACGCCGTGGAGTTCACTGTTGGGTTTGTGATGCTAAAGCTCGAAGGTGAAACACAATTACTGAACAACTACTAACATTGTTGCTCAGTAAGCTTGGTTTATGAATCACTTTCTGCATTTCATCTTCTGCTTAATGAAATGAAACTCTGTGTGATTAAATCCTGCAGGTTGACTAATGAACAAAGATCAGCGGTTGCTGAATACTTCCGTGTTTATAAGGTGGTGTTCTCAAGAGCTAAATTGATGTTTATTTTGTTGGTTTCTGGCATTTTGTGAAATTCTCTGAGTTCAATTATTGTTTATGTGACACAGGGAAATGAAAACAATGCAAAAAAAGTTGATCTAATGGGTCATTCTCTCCATCCCTTCCTTGCGTACGGGTTTCTCCATCACCTCTTCCTTTCTGATTTCAAAATCACTGATCATTGTTACTAATTTTATCTCGGCTTTTCAGGAGATCATATGTGGATTTTCTTAAGAATTTCTTTGAGGGTGAGTTACAGGCAACTCAAAGTATATTCTCAAGCCAAGAAAAGTATGAGAAGATACTTGGGATGATTACAGATGAAGGTATGGAAGAGTGATGATGTATTTTCACAGCGTATGCGAGGTCCTTACCATAGTTTGGCTATTTACAATGATTTACATCTTCATGACAGATATTCAATCAGAGCTCAGAGGAAAGTGGGAGAATTCTGCAAAATCATCTCTATCAGAAGAAGCCACAAGCCTTTTAAGGTGGGAGCAGCTTAAAAAAACGCTTCAATCGAAGAAAAACAAGGTGTGTAATATTTAAAATGAATTGAAAACATGTATGTTAAGTGTTGTGAAAAGCTTATTTGTCTTAAACTCAGCTTTTAGCTTTGTGAACTTAAATACCATATTTGCTCATCTTCAATCCTGTATCCAATGTTTTAGGCTCCATCATTGCGGACATGCGTAGAAGAAATTGTCTTCACATTTACGTATCCTCGAATCGATTTGGAGGTTTGTTCTAGTCTATGCTACAAGCTACAATTTTCATAAACCACCATGCTATTATTGTAGATATTTCCTTGCCGTATGAGATCTTATAGCAACTGACAAGATGGAAACCTGACAAGTTTAGTGACTGTTTAGTTGTATGGTTCCTTCTTTAATTTCAGGTCTCAAAACAAATGAACCATTTGCTTAAGGCACCCTTCTGTGTCCATCCAAAAACAGGTCCCTTTCATTGATTCTTGAATATATCACACCAGTTGATGTGAGCTCAAGTTCTTAAGAAATGTCTTCTGTTTTTCAGGTCGTGTCTGTGTTCCTATTGACCCAAATAACTGCGATGAGTTTGATCCATTGGCAGTTCCAACACTTTCACAGGTAATATAATAGATTATTCCATAAATTAGAGTATGGATCTGAATAGTTAATCACTGAGATATTTTTTCCTTAAGCTTATATTTCATTCTCTAATGATTTTCAGCTAATAGAAGAAATCAATTCAGGAGGCCTCAGAATGGATGTGGATGACGATGGTATATTCTCGAATACGATAAATGTTGAATTGGTTTGGATTAGACTGTTATAGCATAACTCATTTCAGTTCTTTAACGACTGCAGATTCAGATAGTAATTTACTTGGGAAATCAATCAAGTTCTTCAGATCCTCATTCCTAGAACCGCTACTAAAATCCTGCAAGGTAAATCTCTCATTGCTCTACTTTCACCCACGGTTCTGAATCAATACATGATCCTATAAAAAAATATGTAAAAGGGTTCGGATGCAGTTGTTGTAAAAGTGATGATATGTTAACGAAATGTCTGCAGGAAGAAATAGAGAGTTCATACAAAACCAAAATTGCGAAGTCTAAGGATACATTCAGCTGGTGACTAAGGTTTTGAGTTTAATGCGGTTATAGGCTGCTTATTTCAGTCTTAGTTGTGATTTCAGTTTGTAATGTATAAGCTTCACTAAGCTTTGTAATCTATCAGTAGTAGAGTGACTAGTGTCTCTCTATCTTGTTGTGATGTTTCCTAAGAAAATTATAGCTTTTTAGCGAGTAATTGATGTGCATGACATGTGACTTAATATATTTATATGATTATGAATCGCACGGATATTAGGTTAGTAATTAAAGATTGTTAAGATAACGAATGTTGAAAGGTGTGGCCACAGTTTGGTCACCATCAAGAAGTGCTTTGGCAACAATGAGATTGGCAGCTTCGGTTGGGTGATACGCGTCCCAGAAGACAAACTTGGACCGGTCCTTACAAGCTGCTTGGGTTGAGTTCTGGTTTGGTCCCTTGAAGCACGTAAATGGTGGAAAGTAGCCGCCACAACACGGCTTATCTGCGTTCTCCAAGCCTTCCAAACATTTCATTAGATTCTAATCAACAAAATCAGTGATGGCTAGTTACTAACATCAGTCAGAACACCAACCAAATTCTTACCAAATCGTAGATAGTTCAAAACCAGTTTCAAGAATATGTCGTAGGAGTTGGCGTAGACAAAAGTAGTGTTGTGATCTTCGGATCTTAACTCAGTGTTGAGTGTCTTGAGAGAGTGTCTAAGCTTCATGTTATAGCCTTGGACTATTTGGTTGACTTGGTCAGAGCATTTTCCGGCCGGTAATAAATTCAAGGCACGAGCAAACGGTATGCAACCGAGGGGCCCTACTCCAACCACCACGAACTTCCTAGCTCCTAATTGATGCAAACGCTGTTAACACGCAATTGACACCGATTTAGGATGTGTTTATGTTTACGTTTCTGTTAATTGTAAATGTAAACCACCAAGAACATTAATGTGGCATTTGCTTGTACAATTTGCAAAAATAAACGAAGAAAACTTTAAAGGAACACACACATGCATGGACCCATTGAATTTTTTATGATTTCACCACGAATTAACTATTGAACACAAGTGATCATAATAACTGTTTGACTGAAAGAATAGTCAAGGTATCCGAATTTGTAGCATTATTTAATTATATAATGTAGTACTATTTTTATTACCTTAAGATGTGTGGTTAATTGGAGGACCATGGAATCTTGTAGGACCTCAGGGGGGAGCTTGTCTTGGGAGAAGAAAGGTATTGATGGTTGAACATAATTCAATATATCATTTGAGCCAATTGTGATTGTGAACATTGACTTCTTCAACGTCTCTTTTGTACCATTTGAGCCAATCACTCTTACCATATATTCTCTACTCTTCTCAAAATAACTCACTTGTTCTCTCAGCGGAACTCTTCCCATCTGCCAAAAAAATTTATAAAATAGTATAACTTTTAAAATATAAATGAAATATTATTAAAACAAAAGGTTAATAGATGGAGCTTACGAACAAAACTCCAGTGTCGTCCAAGATTCCAGCCGCACCAGAAGCATAGTTGATTCCATTGAGAATTGTGTTCATCTCAGTGTTTGGTTCAAGATATGGAGGTGGTGCTGATTTTGCTCCTAAGGCTTCACCTAATTTTTTAATTTATTCCAATAAAAACTTAGTAATATCTTATGATAAATGATTATATATATTATCTGTAAAAGAATTAAACACAGAGTGGCATTATCTTAAACTCTCAAAAACATTAAGTGATTGAAGAGAGGACCAATTCATAAAGGGTTTAATAAATTCTTCAAATTGAATAGAACTCCTTACCAAACTCCATGAATGTTGCAGTTATGGAATTAGCCTTTTGACTTTTCTCACATTACAAATTTGTAATTACTCTTAACTAGTAATTTGTTGGTCCAATCAAACCAATTATGACTTTAAATGCTTCAAGAAGAGTCAACTTATCAATAGTTGACTTCCAGTGTGTACAAGGGTCTTCTTCTTCTTGATTTTTAGATCCAATTGGATACATAATTGCAACTAACCGTTAAATCAAGCACATTTATTTCTTGATGAATAAACTAAGACAGGGAAAGATATCTATATTTGTTTTTTTTTAAGTTGCTCCGTTATACATTTTAGTCTGATTTAAAAATCTGGATGACCGCAAGTCTATAGCCCCAAAAAAATAAAAAATATTATTATTTATTGAAAAAACAGATCACATAATATAATTTAAACTATTGATATAAATATGGTTGGTTCCACATGTACAAATATATGCATAATTAACTTTTGACTCTTTTTTGAACAATAATCAAAAATACATATCAGAATAATAATAGTCCAATATCTAGCAAGCACTAGAGTGAATACATATAAAATTTGTTGCCGATGCAGTAACAAACAGATTAAATCACATATACCATATACAAAAACTATCTACGCTCTATATATGTCGCACCTCTAAAATAAGCATACGTACCCACGATATCAGAAATGGTTCGTCCATTAGTGAATCTTCCGGTGGGTTGGCCATTGGAAGGTCCAAAATCGATGCCATAAGGCGAAGAATCAGCTTTTGACAATGTGAATATATAGTTGTTGTTTCCAACATCTACTAATGAGTCTCCAAATATGAAGTTTGTGAAAGATTGAGCAGCCTGAAAATGTGATAGCCAAAGAAGAAGAAAAGTGAAATTGAAAGGCTTGAGAGAACATCTACAAGTGAAATCCATTCTTAACTTTTTGCCAATGTGGTACGATCAGCAAGAGAGTACTTGTTTGGTTAAATAAAGTTGAGTACGTTAACACTTTTGAACTATTCCTTTTGCTTACGTATGTTACAGTATGACTTGTTCAATGTCGAGCACATAGTTTTTTTTTTTTTTTTTTTTGTAGGGCACATAGTTCTTCTACGGACACGAATACTTGGTTGGTCGAGTAAAACACAAAAATTGTTTCCTTGACTCTTTCAAATTTACATGATGATTGTAGATCGCAAAAAAAAATAAATCTAAGTTAACTTAATAAAAAAAAATTCTTCCAAATTTGTAATCAATATTAAGAAATAGTATAAGAAGCTAGGGTAGGCTAGGCTAGGCTAGGCTAGGCTGTCTTTAGATGGACTGGTTAATAGTCAAAGAGAGTGATGGCAAAGAGCTTAATTAATTGTACATCGACACATCGAACACGCTTCTTCATATTTTCCTTTTTCTCAAACAACACTAAACGATTTTTTTTATATCTCTATTGTTCAATATATCTAATAAATTAAGTATTAGTTGAGTATGTGGATTAATGACTAATCAAGCATAATAAATGGATATCGAACCCGAAATGGACCTCTCGGACGGTCATTCCACGTCAATTTCATCTGAATGCTCTTAAGTAAATGTGTGAAAAAAACTAACGCTCCACATCATTTAATAGAAAACAGAAATGTGATGGTACGAATGTACGTAATTATTGTCCTTATTCTTCGAGACCACCCAATCTCCTTGGAGGGGTTGAGCAAGTGATTCAAAATCTCTCCAAGTAATTTAGAGAAGAAAAAAAATGAAGAAAAGATATCATTGATAGTAGAGAACAAGTGATCAATCGAGTTCTTACGAGATCCCCCACTAGGAGGAAGGAGGGGATTCAGGTAGAGGCAAGGCGTGAACAAAAAGACATTGCCCAATGCAACTAACCCTTCCGAAAGATCAACTCTACAAAGATGAAACCTCATAAAAGAAATTCTCCACTCTTGAGAAAAGCAAAACACAAGAAAAAACTTTTATCTTAAATATATCATACGAAAGCAATATCTAAGGCTCCGAATAACACATATAAACGATATGTAACACTACAATTTTTAAATCGACGTTGTAATGATCTCTTCGTTCATTTTGGTATTCGAGCTCTAGAACTGTGTTCTAATTTTACGTGTTAGAGGTCCATAGGAAAACAACTCACCTATATCCTCAGTGACAGCTACGATCATATTATATATTTGTGGTACATCAGCCAATGTACCACAATCTCTAAAAGTGAGCGCAAGATGATGAAACCTATAATTCTACATTAATATTATATCAATTTAGTTAATAGGTTTTTTTTTTTTTTAGAAAACTTGTTATTCATAGTATGTATTAAATAAAATTTTCATGGGAACAAAACTATGAACTAGTAAGTAATACTTTCCTTGGTACTTTTAGCCCTCAAAAGTCTCTCGAACCATAAATTCAAATAGTACATTCCAAATTATAAACATATTATTGAAAAAGTATAATGAAAGTTAGATATTTAATATAGGGTTTGCAAAAAAAAGGTTCAACCTCCACCCAATTTGATCACTTTGGACAGCAAATTAATTTAAATGAAACAATAAATTCATATACCTGTCATCTGTTATAAATTAGCCTCTCTCTCTCTTATCATCATCATCAATTTATATAAGACCCTCTCAAACACATTTCCAAGATTCAAATCAAACCCCTTGTTCAACATTCACGACCACAACATTATGGGCATTGCACGGTGGCTCAACCGCACCGTGGGCTTCTTTGTTTTCTCTCTCCTCGACATTGCCGATTTCTTGCTTTGTTATACTTACAAGACTTTGGATTACTTCTTGGAACCCGAGAGGAAACCTTGCTACTGCTCTTCTCCACCAGAGGCTCAAGCCAAGACCGGGAAGATTATAGTGTCGGAACGAGGCGAGTACTCAAAGGTTGTCTCCTTGACAAGAACTAAGATCCATTTCGATGAGATCTCGGAAACGCTCTACTCACGTGGTCCTTCACTTCTAACGAGGCTCTCTAAGCTCGTGAGGTCCGTGAAATGTTTTAACTATAAGGGTTTGATCATGAGAGGCAATGTGGTCGAATCTTGTGATCATGATGAATCTAATTATAAGAAGAAGATTAGTAAAGGTAAAAAGAGATTAATGACTTTAAACTCTACGGTGGTTGAGAAATCTTTGACAGCTCCAAGATGGTCGGATTGCCATTGCAGTTTCTGCACTTCTTGGCTTTCTTCTTCCAACAGAGATTCTCTCTTTGTCAAAGTTCAACAACCCAAAGGTAATTCATTTTTCCACTTCCTACATTTTTTTCTATTATAAAATTAGTTTTTTCTTACGTAAGACTGTAAGAGTGTTAAATTTAATATATCCATTAATTACTATTTTTTCTTGTCGTCATTTGATACACTAAAGTTTTCTTATTTTGGGAAATTCAACGTTAGTTATATAATAAATGAAATATATACGTATGTGCAGATAACAAGAAGGCCCGAGACAACGTTTTGTTTATACATGGTTTCGTATCATCATCCGCGTTTTGGACGGAGACTCTCTTCCCAAACTTTTCTGATTCAGCCAAATCTAACTATAGGTTCATCGCAGTCGATCTTTTGGGCTATGGAAGAAGTCCTAAGCCAAATGACTCCTTATATACATTAAGAGAACATTTAGAGATGATTGAAAAATCGGTCATCTCTCAGTTTAGGCTCAAATCGTTCCACATAGTAGCTCACTCCCTAGGCTGCATTTTGGCTCTTGCACTCGCCGTTAAGCATCCAGGAGCTATTAAATCCCTTACTCTTTTGGCTCCTGTAAGTCAATTATACATACCCTCTACAAATCGATATTCAAAGAATAATGGACTTCCGACTTAAGACTAATTGACAATAAGTGTGATTTTTTTTTTCCGATATGAGATTTCTGAAAAATATTTTCATTTTTTTTGTCTATGGTTAGGAAGCTCAAACTGGCAATTTCTCAAATGTATTTTTCATATACTAGTTTATACATTAACAAAAAAATATACTAGTTTATCAGTAGAACTTCAATTAGAAAGACTGCTAGTATACCAATGGTTAATTAAATTGGTTTCAATTAGGTGCTTTGGTTTTTAGATTTCCAGTATAAGACATATATAGTAACAAAAATTAAAATTAGATCTTCTTTGAATTGGTTTTATATCACTTTTTTTTCTAAGAGTCGATTATACTTGTGATAACATATCTTTAATTTAAAAGAATATATGGGTTTTGGTTCGTGTGTTTAGAATTCATGTTTAGAAAGTATATCAACCATTCCAAAAATAAATAAGTTTGGTACGGTTTTGACTTTTCTTGGAAATTCTGTTTTCTCAAATATATTTTGTTTTTAGCTATGAATATTTTGGACTTGAAAGAGATAACTAATTGAAGTTGTAATATGGCAGCCATATTACAAGGTGCCAAAGGGAGTCCAAGCAGCACAATATGTGATGAGAGAAGTGGCTCGGAAAGAAGTTTGGCCACCGATGCAGTTTGGTGCATCAGTGCTTAGCTGGTACGAGCACCTAGGCCGCACTATTGGCCTTGTCCTTATCAAGAACCATCACTTGATTGAATTTATCACCCGCCTCCTCACCTTAAACAGGTACATATATATGTTTTTAATTATATGTCTTTTTTTAATAAAAAAAAAGAAAGAAAGGTTTTTATATGTCATAAATGGAAACCTAAACAAACATGCTCTTAATCACGTTTCAATTGAATTAAAAATAAAGAGTTACGTCAACAGTATCTTTGGAAACTAGAATAAGCAAAATCAACACGAAAATCACGGTGCATTCGGTTCGACCGTTCGGGGAACAACGAAATGTCTAAAAGTCTATACGTACGTTTAATGAACCAACCACTCGTTCTTCACTACCTTTGAAGTTGACGCATATATCGGAATTGTTATATGTAATGAATTACCCACAACTTTTTTACTTGATATATCTTTGATTGGTCCACTTCAGTAGTTTTTATATAAATTATGTGATACCATATTAGGAATTAGAATAGGCGAGAATGTAAAATCCAATAGCTTTATGTAATAGAAAAATTGTCTTTAAACATAGAAAGCGACTTAGTTATATCGACCGTGTCTCCTCCATTATTTGACCCCATTTAATTCCATTTTGGCGTTTTATATCTAAATATAAGTATATGTACCACATTTTACTATTTATATGCTAAAGTGAGATACACGAATTAAAAGTTTAAAACATTTTGAATTAGTTAGAACATTTTTTCCCTTTTCGATACTAGTAATTTTGATATTTAAGACAGAGAGAAAGATTGAATAAGCGAATTAAATATTTTTACATGTATGCAGGATGCGAACGTATTTAATAGAAGGATTCTTATGCCACACACATAATGGATCATTTCACACATTACACAACATCATCTTCGGGTCAGGAGCCAAGCTCGAGTCTTATCTCGACCATGTCCGTGACCACGTGAACTGTGACGTTGCTATATACCACGGTGACAAGGACGAGCTCATTCCTGTGGAGTGTAGCTACAGTGTCAAGAGCAAAGTGCCACGTGCCACTGTCCACGTCATCCCTGACAAAGACCACATCACCATTGTCGTCGGCCGACAAAAAGACTTTGCTCGAGAGCTTGAGCACATTTGGCAAAGATCCACTCAACTTAAGTGAATATATTTATGATGAATTTTTTTTTATTAAGTATATATTTTTCTAATTACAAAAGTTAGATATATATCGTTTGCTGTTCAATGAAGATTTTGTTTTACTTTACCAAAGAAAAAATGTCAAGACTCTAATTTTATTTTTTCTTTTTATAAAAGAAAATTAGAGAATATATGTGTTGCATTTTATAGAGCCACTTGAAATGATATAGATATTATGTTTTACAAGTTTATGTGATTGTAATCGAATAGTTTGTTTGTTGGTGTTAACACAAAATCGGTGATTTAATGGTCCATTTGCTTTTGTATATATATATTGCATGCAGTCAGATTCAACATTCAAGTAATGTTTGATATTAAACTTTTTTTTTTTTTGCATTTAGATGTAATTTTGTTCAAGAGTTCTTTAAAACTTAATGAATATATATAAACATATTTTATTAATATTATTATTTAAAATTAGATATATTTTGTTATATACTCCCTCTGTTTTTGATAAGTAGTCGTTCTAACCATATTATGACAAATTAAGAAAAGCTATAAAATTACAATATTACCCTTAAAAACAGTTATTTACAATTATATTTTATGAAAATCATTTAAAAAAAAAAAAAAAAATCATTTACTTCGCTTCTTTCTTCTTAGTTCTTACCGACAAGAAAAACTTAGCATCTCTCTTCTGTCTTTAACTCATCGTCATCGCACACCTCTTCTTCTCTTCTTCCGAATCTTTCTTCTGTTTTCGTTTTCTCTGCTTTAACTTTTCCCGATTTGCAATCTCTGATTTCTTCTTTTTCTGACTTGGTGGCTTTTCTATTTTATGATAGATTTGGTGGCTTTTTTGCATCTGACTTGCAAAACTTGTCGGAGTGAGTTAAATAAAAACACACCATGTCTTCTTTTAGCAGAGAGCTCGTGTTCTTGATCTTACAGTTTTTAGATGAAGAGAAGTTTAAAGAGACTGTTCACATGTAAGTCCTTCCCATCTAATTGCGTTTGGGTATTGTCTTGTCCTTTATTTTGATCATAGCATTTGGTCAAATTTTTTTAACTTGGTTTCGTGAAATTAGGCTTGAACAAAAATCTGAGTTTTTCTTCAAGAATCTGAATTTTTAACTTGGTTTCGTGAAATTGGTGTTTAAGTGACGAAGT
>OVAQ01000951.1:0-22690 GCA_900406345.1 Erysimum cheiri | reverse complement strand
CTCTAAAATTATAATTGTTTTATTTCATAATTAGTAATAGATACATGTCAAAATCTCGATCGTTAAAATCGACACGTGTCATGATCCAGCGAGTTACTAACTTCGAAAACCGTACTTTATATAATAAGATTTTTATAAAAATATATATTTTTGGGGAAATTTGTGAAAGATGACAAAAGATTAGACCAAACACAGTTGTTAAAAATATTTGAGGCATATAAGTTGTGCATTGACATTTCTTACAGGCCCAGTATTATATGGGCTTTACTTTATGGGCTTTATTCAGGATGAGTTTCGCTTATCAACCAATCGACCTCTTCAATAATCAATACACTTCCAAGACTCGATTCTTCGCGAATCTTCAATCATCGATTGAATCTTTATCATTCTCGATCTGTCAGGTCTCTTCTCTCCGGATCTGAATTGATCAGTGGGGTTACCGGAAACCCTAGATTTCAATTCCGAGACCGTGATTTTGTTCGGAAAACCGAAGAAGAATCGATGGGTAAGAACGATTTTCTAACCCCAAAGTCGATTGCGAATCGACTCAAAGCCAAAGGTCTCCAGAAGCTTCGATGGTATTGCCAGATGTGTCAGAAACAATGCCGAGACGAGAATGGATTCAAGTGTCATTGTATGAGCGAAGGTCACCAAAGGCAGATGCAGGTTTTTGGCCAGAATCCGACTCGTGTTGTCGATGGTTACTCTCAAGAATTCGAGCAGATGTTTCTCGATCTCATGCGGCGGAGCCACCGATTCTCTCGTATCGCCGCCACTGTTGTCTACAATGAGTATATTAACGATAGACACCATGTTCACATGAATTCGACGCAGTGGGCGACATTGACGGAGTTCATCAAGTATTTAGGGAAAACGGGTAAGTGTAAGGTTGAAGAGACTCCTAAAGGTTGGTTTATTACTTATATCGATAGAGATTCTGAGACTATGTTTAAGGAGAGGTTGAAGAACAAGAGAGTTAAGAGTGATTTAGCTGAGGAGGAGAAACAAGAGAGGGAGATTCAGAAACAGATTGAGAGAGCTGCTGAGAAATTGAATGCTGGTGGTGAAGGTGAAGGTAGTGGTAGTGGTAAAGAAACTGTAGAGGATGATGATGAGAAGAAGAAAGATGAAGAATTGAGGTTGAAGAGTGGGGTTAAGGTTGGATTTGCTCTTGGTGGAGGGGTTAAACAGGTTACTACGGGTAAAGAGAGAGTGGAGAGCTCAAAACTTGTGTTTGAGGATGAAGAGAATGACAAGGTTGAGAGAGGGGAGAAGAGGAAGAAAAGTGGGGACTCTGGGAGGAGTGAGAAGGAGAGAAGATCAGCTTTGGATGAGTTGATGAAGGAGGAAGAGAAGAAGAAGGAGAGGATGAATCGTAAAGATTACTGGTTGTTCGAAGGAATCATTGTGAAGGTGATGAGTAAAGCTTTGGCAGAGAAAGGGTATTATAAGCAAAAAGGTGTGGTGAAGAAAGTTATTGATAAGTATGTTGGGGAGATCGAAATGCTTGATTCTAAGCATGTGTTGAGAGTTGACCAGGAGGAGCTAGAGACTGTGCTTCCACAAATAGGAGGGATAGTGAAGATAGTGAATGGGGCATATCGTGGTTCGAATGCAAGGTTGTTGGGTGTGGATACAGTGAAGTTCTGTGCTAAAGTTCAGATCGAGAAAGGTGTCTATGATGGAAGAGTCATCAAGTCCATTGAGTACGAGGACATATGCAAACTTGCTTAGTTATATCTTTAGACCATATCAGGTGTTACGATGCCTTGTATTTCTGCTTGAACCTTTTTTCTTCCTGCAAGTGTATCTCAGACATTCGCTGTTCTTATGAAACAAAAGGGTTCAAAAGATTCAGGCTTTTGGTTTCCTTTAATTCTCTTTGGCCAGTCCAAACCTTGTGATGATAGGTTTAAAGCATTCTGATTCCTGATAGATAGACTCATGACCAAGGTACTGCAGATGATAATATTTCAGACATGTTATTGACTGTAATATATGGGTATGTCATTGGTTTACTCAATGTGGTTTGTAGAACGAATTATTTTGTGTGATTACTGTAGTATCTTTGAGAAATCTTGTGAATTTTGTATTGTGCTTGTGCAAACAAAGCTCAATCAAACAACTCCAAGTTCTGAGATATCATGGAAGGCAATGAAGGTAAACACATAGGCATATGGAGATGTTAAAAAAAAAAAAAACTACAACACACAGGCTTATGGCTTTTGTGTTTAGGTGCTGTTGTTTCCTTAGAATCTTTGGCACCTATATCTAATGGTTGCATTTGACATTTTAATAAAACAAGTTTATCCACAAATTTTCTCGACTACATAAGATATCTTTGAAAATTGTTCTCTGTTCTTCCATGTTCCCATTCTCTTCTTGTTCTCGGTTCTCTATGTTCATACAGAATGCATCATCCTTGACAAGTTATTCTACACTCTTATATTTTGCCTCCTCACCAATCGTACAAGAAGCCAAGGCGAAAAACATTTAACAAATCATATAAAAGGTTTGAGTTTATTTAATTTACGATTTTACCATCGAAATTATTTACCTAAACAAGTTCATGAATTTGGCTATCTCTAACTAACCATAGAAGATTCAATAAATATAGGAAACTGCAAACAAGAAAAAATTGAAAACTTGAAAGTGGAAATTGCGAATAGGGGCAGGAGGCAATTTATCCACAAGTCATAAAAAACCATTCCTTTAGGAAGCACTGAGAAAGGGAAGCAACCTTTTCTTTTCTCCGGTTGGTCCACTGAATTTGGTTGGTTCTTGACTTACTTTTTTTTTTTTTTTTGGGGCTAAAGGTTCTTGACTTACTTATTGTCAAAATCCTTAATTCCAAATAATTAAATAAACAGAGGAAAAAAGGGGAATATTTAACAACACTACGACTCTACAGAGTCCACGACTTGATCAATTTGATCTTCATCTATTTCCTTATTCTCAGGGAAATCCATGGCTTTTTAAATTCTTTAGACTTTCTCTCTCTCTATCTCTTTTCGTTGTCCCTCTCAAATCAGAAAAGTATCTGCCTTTTTAAATTCATTCCCCTTCGATCTTGCTTTTTCATCGCTGATTGTTCTCTAAAGGAATCTACTTTTTCAATTACAATTAGCATTCCCTTAGCCTTTCCCTAATCTATGGTTCTTTGATTCTCTTTAAGAGGATTTATATACATATTGTGGTCTTTCTTCGAAACCTTTTGTATAGGTTAGTCTTTCTTCTATTCAAGAAATCAAAACTAGTTCTGTCGCTCAAAGTTTGTAGCTTTTTTCCATCTGGGCACACCAAATGGGCTAAATCGGACAAAGAGGTGTAAGAAATTCTCCATTGATGATCAACTGTCTCAAAGACTCAATACATGTTTTGATGAGTGTTCTCCTTTGTAAGATCCAATGCCCTTTAATCTGTTTTTGTAAGCCATTCTCTCACTTATACGTCGCAAGTTCGCTTAAGAAGTTGAAAACTCTTGTTTCAGCCACTAGTGATGATGATGACGATCATGAAGAGGTTGTCAATCATGTGGATGTTAGACAAGAAGTAGATGCAAAGGAAGACGAAGGTCATATTGGTAGTGACACTCTCACTCTCAAAAGTAGTCTTCGAAAGGCGGATTCAAATCCAATAGAAGCTGGGAAGAGGGAAAAGAAGAAGGTACAATGGGTGGATGTGATGGGGAAGGAACTTGCTGAGATTCGAGAATTCGAACCTAGGTTGGTCTCCTGTTCTTGAGAATTTAGTTTCTCAAATTTAGAAACGATTAGTTTGGTCATAAGGTTTCTTTCTGATGGTATCAGATCTGTTTATGGTTTCTTTACATGAAGAATGAGTTCTTTAAGCATCCATTTCTTCTTGTTTTATGGATAATTTTATTGATTTTGGAATGACGTGATTCTTTCATTTTCTTGCAGTGAAGAAGATGATATTGACTCTGATCGGGGAAAAACCTGTGTTTGTGTTATCCTGTGATCCCTCCACTTAAGTTACTGGCTTCAGCATTGAAATCATATACATGGAGGTACATAGCGAATCTGCGTTTGTGTTCTACAGCCAATCTTAAGTTTGCGCGCTTGAAGTCATATGATGATTCCTGATTTAACACGGAAGCATTCTTTTTCTTCTTCTTTAGAAATGTTTAAAGTATAGGTCTTTAACATCATTCGTTTCTTCAATCATTTAGTGAAGTTCGTTCTCATTCAAATTGTGGAGCAAGTTATACAAATTTAACGATTGCTGTGTGCATTGATATATAGTAATGTGATTTAGTTCAAATGAATTTGACATAACTATGTTGGATCAATGTCTAAGTGACAACTTACTTCAATATGAGAGAACTGCGGCTTGTTGACTTTCAAGCAGCCCTTTTTTACCTTTATAATAAGAATTTGTGTATGGATGTCTTTGGTGGTGTGTTAGTACCTTCTATGTCTGAGTCTCCTACTCATAATTTAGTCAAACTTGATTCAAATGTTATCTTGGTTGGATGCAAAACAACAAGTTTGATAGGTAAAGTAGTGCAGAGTAAATCTCAATGCTTAGACTTTATAGTTTTTGTTATCCGGTTTCGTCCAGTTCACCGGAAGCTCAATGACCCCCACAAAGAATGTGAAAAGATCTGTATGTTCTTGGAGGAAGTTTGTAAAGCCCTAGAATTGCCTGAAAACTAATCTGTTGCAAAACTCGCCACTCAATCTGTTGGACAAATCCAAGAGCAAGTGGTGATGACATTCCTGATTTGGATGTTAGTATCTTTCCTGAATTATGGTTTGCAGCCAACAGATGAACATACCAATCTCCTCTGTTGTCTGGAAGTTTCTCCGAGAGATTGGGTTTTCTCTGAAAATTACCACTATTGTCATGTCCTCTTGCAGATTTTTTTTTTTTTTTTTTTGTANCCCAAATCCAGGAAAACCCCTTAAGGTTTTTTTGGAGAGTCATAGTACCACCGCGCCGACAGAGAGTCGAACCTACGACCAGTCGTCTGTGAGAAGGGCCTCTTGCAGATTTGGTCATTATAATGAGTCAAAACTCAATTGAATGTGTAATATACGAATCTAAGTGAAAGGAGATGCGAATTTATGGAGAAGAAAAAGGATCAAACCAATGGTACCATTACAAAATGCCACGTGGCGAAACACCAAGACTGAAGCATAGCCACTAAAATCATGCAAACTTGTAATCCGAAACTTTGAAGCTTTTGAGAAGAACCAACCAACGTCTCATAATCGGCTCCTCCAACTGACAAAATCCAACTAATCACCCTCTGTCTCTCTGGCTCTGGCTTGTGTCTGAGCTCGAACCGAGAGAAAAAGAATCACACCATGTCTTTAGCTCCGAGCAGTTATCCATCTCTGTATTCTTCGCCTTCATTGCCAAGAACCCAGCAAACCAAGCAAAACCCTAGTTTGATCACTCAATCCAGTTTCATTTCCGCAAAAAGTCTCTTCCTTTCGACTTCTTTATGCAACACCCATGTGGCCAAACGCCGGAATTTAACTTTGAAGGCGTCGGACACAGAGTCGACGGCGAAAGCTGAAGCAGGAGGAGAAGGAGACGGTGAAGAAGAAGAAGAGAAGTATGAAAGATATGAAGTTGAAGTGGAGCAACCTTATGGTTTGAAGTTCAGGAAAGGAAGAGATGGTGGGACTTACATTGACGCTATCTTGCCCGGTGGATTCGCTGACAAAACCGGGAAATTCACCGTTGGCGATAGAGTTATTGCCACAAGGTTTGTTCTTTCTCCTTCTTGTTCCAATGGGATTAGATTGAGAGACTGTGAAAATTTTGACTGGAATCTTGAAAATTGAGAGTGCAGTGCAGTGTTTGGGACAGAGATTTGGCCTGCAGCAGAGTACGGTAGGACAATGTACACAATCCGTCAGAGAATTGGTCCCTTGCTTATGCAAATGGAGAAGAGAAATGGTTTGTTAAATTCCTCAAATTCCAGCTCTCTGCAAAACCCATTTTTGGTTTGGTTATGTTTGATCACACTATGTGTTGTGACTTCTTCTCTTGCAGGTAAAGTGGATGATTCTGGTGAGTTAACAGAGAAGGAAATAATAAGAGCTGAGAGGAACGCCGGATTCATTAGCAGTAGATTGAGGGAAATTCAGGTGAGCTCTTTTGAAAACTTGTTTAAAAGTATTGTTTATGTGACATCAAAACTAATGAACTTTGGCTTGTGACTTGTGAGTGAGGTTTGGGTTTGTTTTATAAACTGTAGATGCAAAACTATTTGAAGAAGAAAGAACAAAAAGCTCAAAGGGAGAAGGATCTTCGTGAGGGGCTGCAATTTTCCAAGTAAATTCCTCAGTGAGTCACCCAAAGGGTTTATAGAAACCGGAAAGTGAGCATTGACATGTGTGTAATTGATGCAGGAATGGTAAATATGAGGAAGCATTGGAGAGGTTTGAGTCTGTGTTAGGTACTAAACCAACACCAGAGGAAGCATCAGTTGCAAGTTACAACGTTGCTTGTTGCTACTCAAAGCTGAATCAGGTAAAACCTTTTTCAATCTTTCAGATATTGTATTTTGACTTGCAGAGTTAACAGAGTTCTTTTGATAGGTTCAAGCTGGTCTCTCAGCTCTGGAAGAAGCATTGAAGTCAGGATATGAAGATTTTAAGGTAAGTCCAAGGAGTTGTTAATTTCCAATTGAGAGACAGAGAGAGAGATATGATGATGTTTGTTGAAGCTGTGTAATTGTTTTGTTTGCAGAGGATCAGAACAGATCCAGATCTGGAAAATCTCAGGAAGTCTAAGGATTTCGACCCACTCCTGAAGCAATTCGACGAATCTTTCATCAATGAGAGTGCCATCAACGCCATCAAATCCTTGTTTGGCTTTAACAAGAAATAGTTCACCTAAAGTTTATATGTCTTTTGATGTGATCTGTTCATAGCTTCTCTTCTTTTCTTGGCTATATATACTTGTGAGGAATTGTATTTTGATCGCAAAGGTGTTCATTTTACTTACGAAATCTTTAACTTTTCCTGCCAATTTATACTTGTTTCATCAAAAGACAGTAAAATCTTCGATGTCTTTGGAATAAAAGTTTCATATTTGACTTTGACCAAAAACAAAAAAGTTTCATATTTGACGATTTGGAGATATTTCTGAGCATTGGGGAATCATGATTTATTCATATGATGATTGATTCAAAATTTCAGTTTCACATTACACATTCTCTTGTTCAAAATCATTACACGCGCAAGCTAAAGTAATCCGTTTCAATATTAGCCTATCTCCTCTCAGTATCCATATCCTGAAACAAGAGAAGCAACCAGATTCAGCGATGAGACTTGAATATGGTGCATCTTTACCGGAGATTCAAGTAATTAAATGTCTGAACAAACCTGAGTTGTCCATTGGGTTGCCAACGGGAGCTGGTTCAGGTTCCTTGATCTCAACAACAACACAGTCCGACATCAAGAATGTCTTTGCAACTGAAGCTGCGTGTTCCAAGCAACATCTCACAACCTAAAACCAAGATAAAGCCACTCAGGTTCATGAATCTTGATGACCAATTTAGCTAGCAAAGACTGTTTATGTATATGCAAAAATAAACTCACCTTTGTTGGATCAATAATTCCTGCAGCCATTAAATCCTCGTATTTGCCGGTTGCAGCATTGTAACCGAATTTCACGTTATCGTTGGAAAGCACCTGCCAACGAATAAAGACATATCTTCAAGCATCTGACTTGAAATCTAGAGGTGAAAAAATGTGGAGGTTGTTATCTGTGGTTATTACCTTCTCACTAACTACGCTTCCATTAACACCTGCATTCTTGGCGATCAGTTTTAGGGGGTAACTCAGTGCTCTTTTTACGATATCCGCTCCAACCTGAAGTAAGGCAATCATCAGCAAAGTTAGAAAAAACTAAAGGTTTAGGAGTTAAAAACTGAAGGCTTGATTTACTTACCTTTTCTTCATCATTGTCAAGAGTGGCTTTAATGGCATCAACCTTGGAAGCAAGACGAAGCAGAGTGCAACCACCACCAACGACAATACCTTCCTCGACAGCGGCCTGAAGAATCAAATCCAGATCAGTTATAGTTCACGAGTACACAAATAGCACGCTTCTAAATCCTGAGAAAAATAAAATCACCTTTGTAGCATTAAGAGCATCTTCGACTCTCAACTTCTTCTCTTTGAGTTCTGTCTCAGTTTGTGCTCCAACCTTTAACCAATAATAACGAGCTTAACTTAGTATCTCTGGAACACATCTTAATCAGACAAAGGGTACCAATGAGTTTCTAATTTACCTGAATCACAGCAACTCCACCAGAGAGCTTCGCAATTCTCTCATTCAGTTTTTCCTTCTCGTAATCTTGCTCCGCTTGCTGCACAAACCAATTACCATTTTACTGTAACTAGACTATTGACAAAAAGTAGTAGAGATCTCATATTTGCTTTACTCTTTTACTACCACTCCTACCTCAATAAGATTCTTAATCTGTGTAACACGCTTTTGCACTGCATCCTGTGTGCTTCCATCACCCACTATGGTTGAAGTCTCCTTCGTGAGGACGACCTTTGAGGCATTTCCAAGAACCTCTTTTCCAGCTTTGTCAAGTGAGAGACCAACTTCCTCCCGGATCACAGTTGCTGCATGCATCGGAGAATAAGTTTAATACAAACATTTGCCTAAACACAGGGCTCATCAATGCACACGAACTTACCTCCAGTAAGAATGGCAATATCGTCAAGGTATTGGCTCTTGCGCTCTCCAAATCCTGGAGCTCTGAGAGCTGCAATCTTTAGTGTGCCTCTAAGCTTGTTAACGACAAGAGTCGCTAAAGCTTCTTGTTCAATATCTTCTGCAATTATTAATATTGGGTATCCGCCTCTAATTGCATCCTCCAAAACACCAACAAGATCCCTTGCATTGGTAATTTTCTTGTCAACGAGAAGCAACTGCAATCATACAATGCATTAGAGATCCTTGTTATACTCATATATAATTATCTTTGATGGCTAAATTGTTTGCATAAAACATTCATCTGGTGCAACACTTTGATGGAATGAGCTCAGAACCAAGAAACATCTACCTTGCAATTGTCGAACTCAACTGACATTTTCTCACTGTCTGTCACAAAGTAAGGGGAGATATAACCGCGATCAAATTGCATTCCTTCCACAACGTAGAGGTTGTTCTCGGCACTTTTACCCTCCTCAAGGGTCACCACACCCTTCCTGCCCACTTTGCTCATTGCTTCAGCAATCATATTACCAATTTCGTCGTTGTTACCCGCACTAACAGCTGCAACATCTGCAAGTTCACTGTCTTCAACCTACATCGACATGACATACTTTCAGAACCTTTTAATATAGACTCTTCACATACTAAAAGAAAGAGAGTTCTATAAAATTTGTAACCTCCTTAGACATTTTCTTGAGCTCGGTAACCAAAGCCTTTGCTGTCTTCTCAATACCTCTGGTGATCAAAACAGGGTTTGCACCTGCAGCTACCACCTGAATGATACATTCTTAAAATTAGTAAAATAAATATTTTGAAAGTTTCACAAAGAGAAAGTTGAAAGAAGAACGTTACACAGACCTTGACACCCTCAGCAATAAAACCTTGTGCAAGAACAACAGATGTTGTTGTACCGTCACCAGCCAAGTCATTGGTTTTGGCAGCCGCTTGCCTCACAAGCTTAGCGCCAATGTTCTCAACCGGATCTTCCAACTCAACCTACAGGAGAAAGTTTGAAATTTGAAAACTTAACTGAATGAAAAAAATTATAATCAGAGGGTTAACAATTCCATACCTCTCTTGCAACAGTCACACCATCATTAACAATTCTTGGTGATCCATACTTGCTCTCAAGAACAACATTTCGTCCTTTGGGTCCAAGTGTAACACCAACAAGGTCTGCGAGCTTGTTGACACCAGCCTAGTACAACACGAAATTGGAAACCTTTAGCGCCTGCGATAAAGTTTGGGAATAGAATTCTCCATAAAAAAGTAAAAAACAGAAACTCACTTGAAGTTTCCTTATGGTAGTCCCATCTTTGTTGAAATGCAATTCCTTGGCTGCACATACAATTGCAGAACTGGATCTCCTGGGTCTAGGGCACACACTCTGCCTCCTTCCAAAAGAGCTTGAAGACAACTTGCTCATAAGTTTCTTATCCGATTTGTGACCATTTGGAGCAACCATTGAACCAATGGAAGACGTGGCAGTGAAAGTTGATGCCATTTTTTCACTTCATACACAGACAACAATTCAACAGTTAGGTAACATTTCAAAGATATAAAAAGACTCTTCCTTTAATCAGTATATTAACATAACCCAAAGAAATGACAAGACATTTAAAAGTAGAACTCAGTAAGAACAAAATTGACAATATGAAGAAACACTCATCCATGTCAAACTATCCAAAATTACGGAGAAACGAACTGATGCTTTGCAGAAAGAGTTTTAAAAGGTTACATACAACAAATTCACATTCAACATAACAACACAAACACATAAAACTGTGCCACTGAAAATTCAGAGGCTTAACTGTGCCATTAAAAGAGTAAGGATTAAGGAACTGACAGAAATAGAGCGAAGACGCAGGAGAGCTGTTAGTTCCGGATAAGAAAAAGGGGAGAGCTGAAGAAGCAAGCAAGGAAGGAAGTAGGTTTATCTCCTTACTCTCGCTTCAGGAGCTGCTTTTAACGTTCCCTTGAAGCTTTGAGTTAATCTTGGCCGTTGAATCCAAACACTCCGGATCCTGGATCTTTTATTCCTGGTCCGACTTCAATTGGGCCTTAATCCTTCGGCCCGTTTCAACAAATGCAATAGGATGAATATTATTATTTTGTGAGATATTTTCCGTAGTGACAAGTGATAATGGAATAAAGGAAGAAAGAAAGAAAATATAAAAAAGGGATCTTGGAGGTATTTGAATCAAATCGAAGGTGAAAGGAACAAAGCCACTTTTGCCTCTTCTCCAAAGGAATAACACTTGAGCTTCTCTTGCGGCTACGATTCATCTCTTAAACCCTAGATTCCCTTCTCTCCTTCTTTTTCTTCTGATTTTGGATTTCGATTTGTTCTACAAGGATCCCCTTTCTTTATCCCACAAGGATCTTCGCTGCCAAGTCTGCTCTCATGTCTTCTACCGTCGCTCCTCCTTCTGATCGTATCCTTTTCCTTGTTTCTCGATCTCTTCTTCACTCCGCTCATTTCTTCAATCTAGTCGCTTTTGCTGCAATTCGATTTGTGTTTGTTTCTCCGGTTCTTATAGAGTTTAGTTTGATTCATACCAGAAATTGAATGATTGATTTGAAAATTTCAGTTTTTTTTTTTTTTTTTGTATATTTAGTTCGATGTTAGTCCTGTTGTTGGTACTTATGGCAAAGAAAGCTATTTGTTTCCTTGACTTACCTTGTTTTTTCAGAAGCTGCTGATCTATTGCAGAAGCTGTCTTTAGATTCGAATGGTCAAGTTCCTTCTTTTGATCGATCTTTGTCACCAATGCTTCCCAGCGATGCTCTCGATCCTTCTGTTTACTATGTTCCTAATGTGTACCAGCAGCCCTACTATTATGGTCATAAGCTCCATTTCCATCTCTTCACCCTCCTACAGTCTCTAATTATTGTAATACAATCTATAACAAAAACCTTTTTGTATAATCTTTCAGGTTATGGGAGTGACTACACAGGTTATACCAATTCTGAGACTGTTGACATGAGATCAGTACGTTCATTATCTTTTCTTAATGAGCAGTTCGTATTCATATTATTCTCCTTACCTTTTGCACTGCTTAATCATTTGGTGATTCTTCCAGGGAGTTTATGGAGAGAACGCGTCTCTTGTTTATCCACAGGGATATGGGTATGCAGCCTATCCTTACTCACCAGCAACAAGCCCTGCTCCACAGGTTGCTGGTGATGGACAGCTGTACGGTGCTCAGCAGTACCAGTACCCTTTTCCTCTCACAACCACCGGTGGGCCTTTTGCTTCATCTGTTCCTGCCTCTACCCAGAGCAAGCTCTCTTCAAACAAAGCAGCCAACGTGAAGACTATCTCCGCAGTTAAACCATTGAATCCGAGCTCCCTCAACACCTCGAGTCATTTGTATGGAAACAGTGCTCTTGGAGGTGGTCTTGCTGCTGGTTATCAGGATTTCAGGTATAGCTATGATGGGTTTTACACTCCTGTGTCATGGCACGATGGCTCTAACTTCTCAGATGTGCAGAGGTCTGTTTCTGGCACTGGAGTTGCATCCTCATATTCTAAGGCTAATAACAGTGTACCTGCGTCTAGGAATCAAAACTATCGTTCCAATTCGCAGTACACGGTATGATATGGAAGTCAGTTTTATATGCTAAATCTTGTTCTGATTGCATTAGGGTGTAAAGCTCCAAGTATAAGTTTTTAATCTTATCTGATAGCCTCAATATATCCTTTGCAGAGTATGTACCAGCCCGCATCCATGACAGGTTATGCAGCTCAGGGTTACTACAATAGAGTGTACCCAGAGAAGTTATATGGTCAGAATGGTAGCACGGTGAGATCTGGTATGGGTTACGGCTCTTCTGGATATGACTCAAGAACAAATGAAAGAGGATGGGCGACTACAGACAACAAATATAGAAGCCGGGGAAGGGGTAACAGTTACTTCTATGGAAATGAGAACATTGATGGCTTGAATGAACTAAACAGGGGCCCTAGAGCCAAGGGCACAAAGAACCAGAAGGACACCATAGAAGCTAGCTTAGAGGAGGTGAAAGAGCAGGCGGGTGATGAATCAAATATAACAACAGGGACTGAGGAGACTGTATCATGTGTTGTTCCAGATAGAGAAGAGTGTAACAGAGAAGATTTTCCAGTTGAGTATAAAGATGCTATGTTCTTTATCATCAAGTCGTACAGTGAAGATGATGTGCACAAGAGCATCAAGTACAATGTTTGGGCGAGCACCCCAAATGGAAACAAGAAGCTTGATGCTGCATATCAGGAGGCTCAGCAAAAATCTGGCGGCTGTCCTGTGTTTCTCTTCTTCTCGGTTTGTACCTAATTCTTAATTCGTATCGTGTTGTGCATTCGTTTAGTTTCGTATCGCTGAGCTGTATATATACCCCAATTGTACCCAGGTCAACGCAAGTGGACAATTTGTTGGGCTTGCGGAAATGATAGGACCAGTTGATTTCAGCAAAAATGTTGAGTACTGGCAACAGGATAAGTGGACTGGCTCTTTTCCCCTCAAGTGGCATATTGTGAAGGATGTGCCCAACAGTTTGCTCAAGCATATTACGCTTGAGAACAACGAGAACAAACCTGTTACCAACAGCAGAGACACACAAGAGGTAAGGGTTTACATTTCGTGGTCTATCTGTTTCTGATCTACCAGCAGTATATTCCACTTTTCAATGTTGAAATTCTCTCAATGTGATCATGTAGGTTAAGTTGGAGCAGGGTTTGAAGGTTGTAAAAATTTTCAAGGAGCATAACAGCAAGACATGCATTTTGGATGATTTCTCGTTCTACGAGGGTCGACAAAAGACTATTTTGGAGAAGAAAGCTAAGCAGCAACGATCCCAGAAGCAGGCAAGAGAAGAATGGGGATAAATTTTATATAAATTTTAGCAGTTGCATTTACATTTGTCTTCTTTAACATCGAAATGCACCATATCTTAACAGGTCTGGGAAGGGAAAACCAATGATGAGAAACCCGAAGTAAAGGAATCAGGTTCAGCTACTCAACCTACGGGTGATCTCAAGGTTGCTGAGACAAGGGATTCTTCAAATAGCGACAAACCGGTCGTTGTGATTCCAAATGGTTGCTAAACTTTACTATGCAAGCTCACAGCAGTTCTCCTAATAAGACATTCTTTTAGAAGAGATGAGATCCTTTATCAAAACGCAAGGAGAGAGAAGACATGGCAATGCGTTACAAACCTTTTATGAGAAGCAGGCTGCTGTTGTGAGTTTGAACAGAGATAGAAGCGAAATCAAAAGATGGAAGATCTGAGTTCTTGGCGCCCTTAGAAGTTTAGTCTCCATCATGTTTTTGGTAATCTTTTTATCGATTTCTTTCTTTTTAGCCTCCGTTTAAATCGGTTAGTTTCGTTATTTTGGGTTGTTGGTTCGTATTGATCCTACCTTGTAAAAATGCGTATAAAGATCCCTACATATGGTGGGAAGATGAAGTAGGGAAAAAGATAAAATCAGGGTTGGGTTGGGTTTTGTTTTCGTTTTAGCTTAGACGGGTTTTTGGACATGACTCTGTTGAGTCTTTTCTTCGTTGTCTTTTTTAGATTTTGGTTTGAAGATTTGGCATTTCTTCCCCCCCTATTTCTTCGTGTCATTTTTCCTGTCTTCACAAGTTATCTGAAACGTTTTCTTCTTGAAAACAAAATGATTTACAACCAAAAGATACGATGTAAATAAAGCTAACTGACATTAAATAAAGTTGCAACTTGCAAGAGAAGAAGATATCGACCGGCGGAAAAACCAAAAAAAAAAAAAAAAGGATATGGACTCGTGTCGGATCCAACGTGGCAGGAGTATCATCTTAATTTGTTGTATATTCCGTGAATAACTAGAAAACTGTTTAATTAAGCCACAAGTAGCGAAACCTTTGCCACCTCCAAAATAGAGAGCTTGCTCTTGTCGCAATCGCGTTGGGTAACTGATATATATCTTCAGATTAATAGTTGTTGGTGGGTTCGACGAAAGCGTCGAGCTTTAGTGTAAATGGCGGCTCTTTTAGGCAGATTCTGCCGGAAAGTAGGTTTTCCGAGCTCAAGTCACGGAGCTAGGAGGGTATTATCGACGGCAGCTTGTGAATCAGAAACTGGGAAACAATTGAATTTATACTCTGCTATTAATCAAGCGCTTCACATCGCTTTGGACACGGATCCTCGGTGAGCTTGCAGTAGCGAAGTTTATTTACTTGGTTGTCTAAAAATCATTTGATCCCTAGGTTACTAGGATTTTGTCTATAACGACTTGTTTTCACACTGATGCTCACAATCGACATCTAAATACATTTTAAGGAAGAAGATCAAAAATATCGGCGAAATGAGGGATCTTTAGTTCATTAATCACACATTTCGTTGCTTGAAATGTGTATGATGTTGTTTTTTGAGTCTGACTTTAAGTTGTTATGGAAGCTCTTATGTCTTCGGGGAAGATGTTGGCTTTGGTGGAGTCTTTCGCTGCACAACAGGATTAGCTGAACGATTCGGGAAAAACCGCGTCTTCAATACTCCTCTTTGCGAGCAGGTATCAATACCTTGACATGCTTGTGCTTATGTGTGTGCTATTGCGTGTTTCTTCATGAGCCATTCATACAAAGCTTTGACTTGATTCAGGGCATTGTTGGATTTGGCATTGGTCTAGCAGCAATGGTGAGTTCTTGTTTGTGTTAACCTTCTGTTTGTTTTGTGAATTGATTTTAACTTCTATCGGTGTTCAATTTTGACAGGGAAATCGAGCTATTGTAGAAATTCAGTTTGCAGATTATATATATCCTGCGTTTGATCAGGTAAAATGTTCTCTCTTTAAACCAGCATATGATTTCTGCTGCCGGATTACTGATCCGTTTTGTGATTCATAGATTGTTAATGAAGCGGCAAAGTTCAGATACCGAAGTGGTAACCAATTCAACTGTGGAGGTACACCTTTCATCTTTACATTTCTTCTTGACTTGACATCAGTAATCTCTTTTACTCATTAGAGTTTTATATGAATCTTGTTTAGGACTTACGATAAGAGCACCGTATGGGGCAGTTGGTCATGGTGGACATTACCATTCACAATCCCCTGAAGCTTTCTTCTGCCATGTCCCTGGTATTAAGGTTGTTATTCCTCGGAGTCCAAGGGAAGCAAAGGGGCTGTTGTTGTCATGTATCCGTGATCCAAATCCTGTTGTTTTCTTCGAACCAAAGGTACTTCCCTTTCTTTTACACCAACCAAATCAGCTTCTTAGCACCTTTTCTGAAGTCTTGAAACTTTGATCTTCCTTCAGTGGCTGTATCGTCAAGCAGTAGAAGAAGTACCTGAGCATGACTATATGATAACTTTATCAGAAGCCGAGGTATAATAAGTTCATTTTTCACCGCCCTTTTTAGGAGATGACGATCTCACTATTAGGAGTTATTATCAGGTTATAAGAGAAGGCAATGACATTACACTTGTGGGATGGGGAGCTCAGCTTACCATTATGGAACAAGCTTGTCTGGACGCGGAAAAGGTTTTTAGCTTTATCTTTCAAGTCGATCATATGATGGTTCGCTGTTTTTAATGCGGGTCTTGATTTTATGCAGGAAGGAATATCATGTGAACTGATAGATCTCAAGACTCTGCTTCCTTGGGACAAAGAAACCGTCGAGGCTTCGGTTAAAAAGACTGGCAGACTTCTTGTAAGTTATAAACTTAAATGACAATGTCGGATTTTGTTATGTCTGGTCGGTCTTATAGACTGTTTTGCTTGTGCTTGGGGTTGCAGATAAGTCATGAAGCTCCTGTAACAGGAGGTTTTGGAGCAGAGATCTCTGCAACAATCCTTGAACGTTGCTTCTTGAAGGTAAGTAAAAATAAAGCTTAATTCATCTACAAGATTACTCTTAATTGGTTTTGTTAACTTTCGTTGCGTCTGCAGTTAGAAGCTCCAGTAAGCAGAGTTTGTGGTCTGGACACTCCATTTCCTCTTGTGTTTGAGCCATTCTACATGCCCACCAAGAACAAGGCAAGTTCCTCTTCTCTTAACACTCCTCTGTCCTGACCCAAAACGCAGTTTCTCACAAATCATGTCTTGTTGTGTTGATGCAGATATTGGACGCAATCAAATCGACTGTGAACTACTAGCCGTTCGATTCTGTTTGTTCAGAAAACTAAGAACTGTAGTATTACTCCTTACAATAGGACTTGGCCCGGGAGAAAATATAATCGCATGTTTTGTTATCCATTTCTAGTGTAACTGCCAATTCATGTTCTACAAATGTAAACGCTTTCTACGTTAATATGACAATCCATTATATTAGTTAATATCCGTGAGATTCCACCAATATTATTAATCTTCGCATGCCTTATATCATCTCTCGAGTAAGAGATGGTGTGATACAAACACGTATAAGAAACATAGTCCAACTTTTATTTGAAGACAAAGCAAAAACATGTTATAATAATTGTTATCTATTATAACTTTATAAGATGAAGCTATGAAGTATTATGATCCAAACATTTGACATAGTAAAGCTGCAAATTGCTTAGAAGAGTATATTAAAGGAAAAGCAGACATGGTGTCTTATTACAGAGTGTTGACAAAGAACTAGGTAACTCTTTGATAGTTGGGTATTTCTCATTGAAACAGATAGAACAGGAAACAAGATACTTGGAAGACACTTGTAGAACAAAAAAGAAAGAGATTTCTTGGCATCTCCATTCTGTATTTACAAATTTCTGGTTTTCAATCTGAATCAAACCGAGCTCTTGTCCACTGAATATAACCTCACCAAGCGCTTGGCACCACCGAGATCTCTCTAGTTCATGGCAATCCAAAGGTGAACATGTTTTTTTGCTTTTCATTTGTAGGCTCTGCTTGAATCGGAAGATCATAGTCAAACCATTGATTAATTAAGAGCTATGAAAAAAATGGAAATGGAGATAAAGAAAGTTGGGAGACTTACATACTATAATTATTGCTGGATTTTCCTGAATTCTGTAAGAACTGGGTAGATATTCTCAAATGCGGTGTAAGTCTCATCTCTCATCTGATAGTGTAACCTCAGGATTTCATCAGATGACAGAAGCATTTTCATGGTGAAATTTTATAATCATTTGAGAGAGAGAAAGTAAAATTATTACCTTGGCTCCAGTTATAACAATCTTTCCTGACACAAAAATAAGCAGTACAATCTTTGGTTGTTTCATTCTATATATCAATCCTGGAAATAGCTCAGGCTCGTACTGGCATCATTGATGAGAGAGGAACGAATCATCAGACCGTTTATCTCCATCTTACAACTATATATATTCACAATGCTTCAGATCACTTACGCTTGAGAAAGCACTATGAGAGTATGCAAGACCTTCAAGCCTAATGGGGAATTTGACATCACAGGAGCCTACAATGTTCTGAATCTTAAAATCCTGCAAAATGTAATCAGCAATTTTATTACTGACTGTATACGTACGTAGTTTTTCCTTCCAATAAAAAGACAAACGAATTGCTGACTGAGATAAAAGAATAATAAGGTGTATGTTGGAATAGGACCAGAGATAGACATATGAGTACCTTGAACTTTGCAGGAAAGCCAAGCTTTTGAACAATCCTAGCATACTGGACAAGAAAAAGGCGTTCTTTAACATAACAGATAACAAATACCTACTAGAATTATATCAAGTTTCTAACAACAGTGTTGCTAGAAGAAGAAACATCAGACTGTATTGAGAGGAGCTAGTTACCTTTCTTGCAGCCAGCTTTGAAAGATGTTCACTTTTAGCTCCGGTACATACCTAAAATTGGATAACATAGATGCCACGTTAAAACAAGGACATGATAAATCAAGCCATAAGAGAATAAGTAACCAAAGAAACTATAAGCCTTTAACATGCCATTTTCCCAGAAGCAAAAATTAACGCTGTGGTCTTTGGCTCTCTGATCCTCATGATTACAGCAGCGAAACGCTGGAACATGAAACACTTAAGATTAAACCAAGTCCGAGAATACAAACCAAAGTAGTATAAGTTGCTATAACCAATCAGATTTCACAAACACTAGATAACTCTGGAATGAGTGTAAATTCAATTCCAAATTAATATGATAATAAAAAAAATATATCACAAAGAAAGCAAACCTTGGGGTTATATTCAGCATTCCGAGCCTGCAAAGCTATGGCTTTAAGATCAAGCTTGCAGTCTAAGTTCACTGTCGAGACAATATTTCTGAAACAAACAAAAAAAAAAAGGATAAAATCTTTGTTAGTTCTGACAAGGAATAAAAGGGTAACAAAAATATTTCTGAATGTTAGTTCTTCACGAAGCACAAAATCAGAATCAAAGAAGGAGAAATAGAGACAAGGGACAGAGAAGAACTCACTGAAGAGTTGGAACAATCCCTGAAGGATGCTTAGTAAGGTCAACTGGCTGGCTCCCTTCCATTCCTTGATCAGCCATTCTCTAACTTACACAAATCGTTATTACAAATCAGCTAAATCTCGTCTTAGGAAAGAAAAATCGAAATTCATGTCTATCTAAACCAACAAACATCCACGAGAAGCTATTGGGTTCATATCGATCTAAAATTCAAGTTATACCAGTCGAATTTCATTGACCAAATCAGGTTGTTTTTAAGAGGGTTTTCATTATTGACTTAATAAAATTGTTGTTTCACAACCAAACAGAGAAAAGCTATGAAACACAACTTGAGAACATGAGATCCAATTCGACAAAAAAAGCGAACTAAAAGGGTACGAGAAACCTCAACTCAAATCAAATCCGACTAACCGAACCCATTAGAAAGAAGGGGTAAGAAACAAAATCAGACCTTTCGCAAGTTAGCAATCCGGAATTACAAAATCTAGGGTTTCGTAACCCCCAACAGATTGAAAGAAATTCCCCGAAAAGGAGAATGATTTAAGAAAAAAGGCGTAGGCTTTTTATACAAAGATGAGAAAATTTAGAGAGGGAAAGAGATTTGTAAATTGGGATATATATAAAGGAGAGAGTTTTGATTTCAATATCGCTCTCTCTGGGGATGAGATTGAGATTTGTGATCTGAGTCGCGTTTTGGATCTGATGAGCTTCTCGACTTATTCTTTACCTATTTATACTTTCCTAAACTACCCCTTCCTCTCTTTGTCGGACGAGGGTATTTCCGGGAAATCATCTCATTAGATCTAATGTTACGGTCTTTGCTGGAATTCTAGGGGAACGTCCACTCTTTGTTTGCCACGTATGATATTACAGAATCATGTGCTCGTGCGTATTTTATTTTTTAAGTTTTTTCTTCTTCACTCAGAGATGTTTTCCGGTTCGAATTCGGGTTATTCCCCACAACCATATTACTAAAACTGAATTCCAAACAAGAATGAGTGTAACTCAAAACAAAATTACAAAAGAGAAGATTTTAAAAGGTATAGCTGCTACTATATATGTATTGAAATATGATATAGAATCATTCATAAATATTATCAGCGATTGGTTTCGTGAGGCCCTTTCCCACGTCCAGGCCCTTTCGTATGTTGAGATTTACTTGGTGTAACACCAGCTTTTATATTTTCAAATTGTTGTGCTCCATTTCCTTCACCTTAATAATTGAAAAAGCAAGATAAATGTTTTTTTTTTTTTCCGTCAATACGAATTTTGTTTATGAGAGTGAAATTTATATGAATTTATTAGATCAAGACGGGTCACTTACTCGGCAAGGTTCGGCCCATAGTTGTGTTGTACGCAGAGAGTAAGAGAAGGATCAAAGTGATGAAGGATAAAACCTGACGATTCATTAGTGTATGTTTCTTTTGGTTTAAGACTAATCTGAGAACTAATGATATAAGTTTTTTTTTTGGTGGGAGAACTAATGATATAAGTTGATGCTACAATACTTAAATAGAGAAGGAGATTTGGTGAAGCGTTGAAAAACTAAAAAAGGTGAAGTTCGTTAATACCGCATATTGGTCGGAACTTTGGTTATTTTAACACATGTGAGCTTTTATATTCTAACTAATAATCTTCACGCGCAAACGAAAGATCATAGTATAATACATAGTAAAGCGATCATGGATTAAACGAGGAACAACTATTTTTAATTAAAGTTTACAGAGTACATTTTAAAGTTTAAACGAGTCGGTCTAAATTCTTACCAAACAAAAAAAACGAGTCGGTATAAAAATGATCCATACAATATTAAATCCAAAAAAAGATTTTATTTGAAATAGTGGTGATGAGTGTTGCACTACTTTTGATTCTATGCCTTAAATTCGACTAACTTCCGACAGAAAAAGACAATTACTTTTGCAATTTTTTCTTTTAAAACAAACTTAATTGAAGGAGTGACATGGTTGACAGAAAATAATACAGAATTCTGCAAAAGATTGCTCAAAACAAAGAAAAACAAATTAAAGAAGACATATTTAAAGATTTTTGTTTTCAAAAGATGTAACATTCAACCAAATCTGAGATACTTATGTACAGACAAAAGAACAGATTTAGGTAGAACCGACATTTCATGATCGCATCAAAGCTTATGTTGATCAGGGAACATGTTTTATCTTAACTCGAGTCCGTTGACGCATTACTATCTTGGGACGACGAGAACAGGGTGCTAAACGGCCACGGGATCGAGAATCCGCTTCTGTCACCGTCCTCGTTCACCTCCTCCTCTTCTTCATCCTCTCGGCGGCGGTTTCCATCGCTGCTCACAGTTCCATCGCTGCTTGTAGCAGAAGCAGTGGTGACTCCATTGTTGTCATTTGTTGCTGTTCTTGCTGAATCAGTTTTTGGTTCATCTGCAGGTAACTGATATCTACAGACCGGGCATGAACTGTGAAGCTCAAGCCATGGGAACAAGCAGTCACCATGAAAATTGTGCTTACAGGGCATCTGTTTTGCCTCAGTTCCAATCTCAAAATCATCTAAACAAACCGAACATTGCAGTGTCTCTTCAATTTTCACTGTAGCCAAAGCCTCAACAGCTTCTTTTTTAGCTGGAGGTGTTCCATATCTGTTGGGATCATTCTCAGCTAGACGCTGAAGCAACATTTCAAATCCAGGACCGATGAAATAGTCACCTAAAGAACCAGCGGGCACAGAATCCATATCAGCAGAGGTTTGAACCGTGATAGTCTGATTAAACGGATTGATCAAGATGACGCGTTCTGGATTATTATCTCCATTAGCATTAGCCTCAGATTCTAGTGATAACCCTGCTCGTATTCCCTGAAGCAACTGTAAAACGGCAGCGGAATGGCTTCTCCTTCTCCTAAGAATCTCACGAAGCTGCCAATCCAAATCGGGTTCTTGAGCGTTGTTTCCGGTTTCATTACCGTCGGTCTGTGTCTGGTTTTGATTATCTTCAACAGAGTCAACACTCTGGTTCCTTCTGCGGCGCACAGGATCAGTCATAAGTTCCATCAAGATGGGAGCCCAAAGAGAGTTGTTTGCTCGAACATCAGTAGTATCAGAAGAATCATCTTCCATCTCTTCAACAAACCCACCTTGACAAAAGGGGCATTTGATCTCAGCTTCCATGACTGGACTCACAGTTTGAGAGCACACGTGACACCAATACCTCGTAGCTATTGCTTCTTCCATGGCCGATTACTTCTACTTGTAACTCTCTTCATGTCCCCAAAAAAAAACCAATCACAGAGAATAAGAAGTTGTTTATAAATGAGAGTAAATATCGTTGAAGACGACTAAGGATCTTCATCGAAACAACAAGAGCGAGTAAGCAACAACAAACCCTAGGATCAGCGTCGATAAAACCTAATACTCAATCCAAAAATGAAATCGAATTTAGGAACCGAAAACAAGAAATGATGATCCAGCATGGACGTACTACTTGGTAGAAGAAGAGAAATGAAAGGGGTTTTGAAATCTTCAATCACAACCAGAAGAAACATTCATGAAAGCAGACAAAAGCGTGGAGTTATTTCAAAACAAAGTCATCGATCGCAGATTCTGCTATATGATTTTCTTGGGATCAAAAACTGAAACAAGAATTAGCGTTCC
>OVAQ01000950.1:0-22463 GCA_900406345.1 Erysimum cheiri | reverse complement strand
AAAAAAAAAAAAAAAAAAAAAAAAAAGTTGTCGAATGTGGGACTCATTCTTCTTTATTAGCAAAAGGTACCACAGGCTCTTATTTCTCATTGGTCAGTCTCCAGAAAACTCTTTGTTGAATGTTAGATGTGTATAAACTATTACGTACATCTTTTCTCATGTATTTATTTTTTAATATATAAGTTGAATTATTTATTATATAGCCTATTGAAATTCCAATATACTTGGAAAACAACTAACATAAATATATAAGAAAAATATGAGATCTTGTCAATTTTTGGATGGTTTTGATTGTGAATAATGTGGATGAATCTAAAATGTGGGATACAAATGCTCGTAAAAACTTCTTCCCTCTGCACTCAAAACTAAAAGCACTCATAAAGGACCATGATTTATATGTTCGAAAACTGACAAGTGACAAGGAGTTTGTAAGGTATTTGTTGAACAATTTGAGATTATTCTAAAGAAAACTAAATTATTGTATGAAATATGAATTAAGAGTTGTGGAAGCCCACGCACATGACTAATTGCTAGAAGTTTTTCATATAATGTCGCAACAAGACCAAATCAACTTTAACAACCCAAAAAAAAAAAAAAAACAACAACCAAATCAAATCCATGCATGTTCGTGTCTAAGAATCTTTAGGATATCTAATTGAACCATTATAATTAAGGACAAGCAAACACTTTAATATATGAAACTTTATAATCTGTTTAAAACTAATGTTTACAAAATTATTATACAACAAATTATTCTAAAACTTATATGTAAACAAAGAGGCAAATTTCATTTAAAAGGATTATTTATCTTCGATGAACCTGTAGTATCATCAAATCTAGAATCTTTTGCTAAAGAACAAATATATCTTTATATGGAAGATTTATATGAAAGATATACAAATCCATTCGATAAATTAAATATCAAAATAAAAATCAATAGGGTGGTAGGGAAAAAAACAACGTTTTGTAATACTTAAATGATAAAAGTAAAACCATATATAAACTTCATTTGATAATTTAACCAAAAAAAGTAACCATATAAAAACGTATAAAAAACTATATAAAAAATGTTACCAAAAAAACGTATAAAAACTCCAATTGATAAATAAATGTGTATATAGAAAAATAACCTGTGACGAAAAAATAATCACCCGTTCCAAAACACTAAATGAAAATTTTTCATTTTTATGGAGTACAAAATACTAACGTGAAGAAACGAATTGAAATAGGGTATCTGATGGCATGAATACATGTTATAATAGTTAGCTTTTCATATATATTAAAAGACCAACGTTCTTCCTCTCTCTCGGTCGCTACATATTAAACAATCAGGACGACGTGAACACATAACATTACTACACCAAAAAACTCAAAAAAACAGGAATTAAAAAAAAAACAAAAACGAAAAAAGAAGAGAGAACGTTTTGATCTTGAGAAGAAAAGAAAGACTGTGAGCTGTCGTTTCCCAAAGGTCAAGGTGTTGTTTTGGTCTGTTTCTCTGAAACAGAAAAGAAGAAAAACGAAGAGGAGGAAGCAAAAGGAGACGTGGAGGAAGAAGATGAAGATAAAGAGTTGTGGAAGCATAGAATCGATATTCATGCACGCGGACGGTGTAGATTGGATGTTGATGGCATTTGGCTTAATCGGAGCCATTGGTGATGGCTTCAACACTCCTATAGTATTTTACATCTCCAGCAAGCTACTGAACGACCTCGGTGGTACCTCTTTTAAAGATGAAACCTTCATGCAAATCATCTCCAATGTCTATTTTCTTTCTTCAATTTGCTCTTTGTTTTCTCTTCTTTCATTAGTAGACATGACAATGTAGACTACATATGGCTTGATACTTAACCTTTTAATGGTTTTCTTACTTATTTTATCACCATAGATATAAGCTATTGCACTTCATTTATTATTTAATTATCAATTAATTTCATGAAAATCTTGACGTGAGATAGCACGACCGTCGAGAATATAAATATATGCATCTTTTTCATAAGGAAGAGTTAAAAATTTATCTTCCTTCTTTTTGCACATTGGGCAATAAACAGAATGCTCTAGCTTTGCTTTATGTGGCTTGTGCATCATGGGTGCTATGTTTCCTTGGTAAGTCATCGAAGTACCATGTTTCTTTACCGTTATATTGGGGAATTTCAATATAATAATTTTTGCATATTTATAAATAAAACAGAAGGGTATTGCTGGACAAGAACAGGGGAGAGACAAGCAGCAAGAATGAGAGAGAAATACTTAAGAGCAATGTTAAGACAAGATGTGAGTTACTTTGATCTTCATGTAGAAAGCTCATCTGGTGTTGTCACTAGTGTCTCAAGTGACAGCCTCGTCATTCAGGACTTCCTCAGTGAAAAGGTCATTATTTATCATTTTAATAATGTTATTTTTTATAAGAAAAATTTGGATTTTGATGATTTTGATTTCAAGCAGTTACCGAACTTTTTGATGAACGTATCCGGGTTTGTCGCAAGCTACATAGTGGGTTTCATCTTGCTGTCGAGACTCACAATCATAGGCTTCCCGTTCATTGTCCTCCTCTTGATCCCTGGACTAATGTACGGACGAACCCTCATCAGTATCTCAAGAAAGATACATGAGCAGTACAATGAGGCTAGTTCTATAGCTGAGCAAGCCATCTCGTCGGTTAGAACCGTTTACGCATTTGGTAGTGAGAAGAAGATGATAGGGAAGTTCTCAACTTCACTTCAGGGATCGCTAAAGCTAGGCTTAAGACAAGGGCTAGCTAAGGGAATCGCCATTGGGAGCAATGGTATCGCTTATGCTATTTGGGGTTTCTTGACTTGGTGTGGAAGTCGGATGGTTATGAACCATGGCGCCAAAGGCGGTACTGTCTCAACAGTCATTGTTTGCATCACCTTCGGTGCCACGTAAGAAATTACTTTTCTGGCTTTTTGGTTTCCTAGCACAAACAAATAATCTCGTAGTGTCTTGATCTTTAGTATCTTATATTTTTCAAAGCACTTGGTCAAAGTTTGTCGAATCTTAAATATTTCTCAGAGGCATTTGTGGCGGGGGAGCGAATTATCAAAGTGATAAAAAGAGTCCCTTGTATAGATTCAGACAACTTGGAAGGTCAAATTCTGGAGAGGATTAAAGGAGAAGTCGAATTCAACCATGTAAAGTTCACCTACCCGTCTAGACCCGAAACCTCAATCTTTGAGGATTTATGTTTGAGAATTCCATCTGGAAAGACTGTGGCTTTGGTGGGCGGAAGTGGATCGGGAAAGTCAACCGTGATATCGCTTTTACAAAGATTCTATGACCCGATCGCAGGAGAAATTCTTATTGATGGTGTGCCCATTAATAAGCTTCAAGTGAGTTGGTTGAGATCACAAATGGGTCTTGTAAGCCAAGAACCAGCTCTTTTTGCTACATCAATAAAAGAAAACATATTATTTGGTAAAGAGGATGCATCCATGGATGAAATAGTGGAAGCTGCCAAGGCCTCAAATGCGCATAATTTTATTTCTCAATTCCCTGATGGTTACCAAACTCAGGTTAGATTCCTATTTTAAAACAAATTAGTATATAGTATTTTTTTTATTTTGATGAACAAGCTGTAAAGGCCTCAAATGCGTATATTTGGTTGTTATGTAAAAAAAAAAAGGTTGGAGAGAAAGGAGTACAAATGTCAGGAGGCCAGAAACAGAGGATCGCAATTGCACGAGCAATAATAAAATCACCGATAATTCTCCTTCTAGACGAGGCAACAAGTGCATTGGACTCAGAATCTGAAAAGATAGTCCAAGAAGCTTTAGATAATGCATCTATTGGCCGTACAACTATTGTTATTGCCCACCGCCTCTCTACCATTCGTAATGCTGATGTTATTTGTGTAGTCGATAATGGTCGTATTGTAGAAACAGGATCGCACGAAGAGCTCATGGAAAATTTTGATGGTGAATACACTTCTCTAGTCCGCTTACAACAGATGGAGAATGAAGAATTAAATGTGAACATCACCGTAAGTGTGGAAGAGGGTCGAGTGTTGAATTTGAGAAAAGATTTGAAGTATAGTCCAAGAGGCTCTATTCATAGCACGTGTGCAAACATTGTTACAAATCTCTCTGATTCGATTCCAAAGAATAAGAAACCGCTTGTGCCATCGTTTAAGAGATTGATAGCATTGAATAGACCAGAGTGGAAGTATGCATTATATGGTTGCTTAGGTGCAGCTCTATTTGGGGTTGTACAACCACTTTACTCATATTCTATAGGGTCAATGATATCAGTGTTTTTCTTAACGAGCCATGACCAAATAGAGGAAAAAACGAGGATGTATGTGTTGTTATTTCTCGGCCTAGCTCTTTTCACTTTTTTTACCAATATCGTTCAACACTATAGTTTTGCGTACATGGGAGAATACCTAACAAAACGTATTCGAGAACAGATGCTCGAAAAAATTCTAACGTTTGAAGTCAATTGGTTTGATGAAGACGGGAACTCGAGTGGTGCAATTTGCTCTAGACTAGCAAAAGACGCTAACATGGTATGTCTTCTGCCTTATTAATTTGAGCTTCGATATTTAATGGTTTGATCTTATAATGGTTTGTTATGATAGGTGAGATCACTGATTGGTGATCGGATATCATTGTTGGTTCAAACCATATCGGCAGTGAGCATAACTTGCACACTTGGTTTGGTAATCTCTTGGAGATTCGCCATTGTGATGATTTCGGTGCAGCCCGTGATTGTTGTATGCTTCTACACTCAACGGGTTCTCCTCAAAAGCATGTCAAGAAAGTCCATAAATGCCCAAAATGAAAGTAGTAAACTTGCTGCAGAGGCCGTCTCCAACATCCGAACAATCACATCCTTTTCGTCACAAGAACATATCATAAAATTACTCAAAAGGGTCCAAGAAGGTCATGGTAGAGAAAGCGTTCGCCAATCGTGGTTAGCGGGGATAATGCTGGGAACTTCGAAATGCCTTTTAACGTGCGCCTCGTCTTTGAATTTTTGGTATGGTGGTAGACTAATCTTTCAAGGGAAGATAGTGTCAAAAGTATTCTTTGAAATCTTTTTGATCTTTGCAAGTACGGGTCGAGCTATTGCCGAAGGTGGGACCATGACAACAGATCTAGTCAAGGGCTCATATGCAGTTGGATCAGTGTTCGCAGTGTTAGATCGCTCCACAACCATTGAGCCAGATAATTCTGATGGATACCTCCCGGAAAAAATAAAGGGTCAAATCAGATTTCTAAATGTGGACTTTGTTTATCCAACACGACCTGAAGTGATTATATTCAAGAACTTCTCCATTGAGATCGACGAGGGGAAGTCGACAGCAATTATCGGTCCAAGCGGGTCAGGTAAATCCACAATAATTAGCTTGATTGAGCGGTTCTATGATCCGTTAAAAGGTTATGTTGAAATCGATGGTCGCGATATAAGGTCATATCATCTCAGATCACTTCGTCAACACATAGCTTTGGTTAGCCAAGAGCCAACGTTATTCGCTGGGACGATACGAGAGAATATAATGTATGGAGGAACATCAGACAAGATCGACGAGTCAGAGATGATTGAGGCGGCAAAGGCAGCGAACGCTCACGATTTCATCACATCATTATCAGACGGCTATGATACATACTGCGGAGACAGAGGAATACAATTGTCTGGTGGTCAAAAACAGAGGATCGCGATCGCTCGTGCAGTCCTAAAAAACCCATCAGTATTACTTCTTGATGAAGCTACGAGCGCTCTGGACAGCCAATCAGAGCGTATGGTGCAGGATGCTCTCGAGCATTTGATGGTTGGGAGAACAAGCGTTGTGATCGCACATAGGCTTAGCACAATCCAAAACTGTGACACGATAGCTGTTTTAGACAAAGGGGAAGTTGTCGAATGTGGAACACACTCTTCTTTGTTGGCCAAGGGTCCCATGGGAGCTTATTTCTCATTGGTCAGTCTAGTTTCATTAGTGTTTTTTTTTTTTTTTGATCACCTCATAAGTAGTGTTTTATAATGTTAATTTTGTGTTTTAAAATGAATGTGGTTTTATATTTTCAATGCAACTTTTGTAACTAATACTCCATCTAAATATAATTTACCCATTGTAACGTTAGATGGCTTCTCGACTATTCGTCTAGATTTCGTTTTCTTTGAACAGATTCAATGATGTGCCAAATCGTCTTACAGAAATTATAAAACTTATCCCCACACCGAAGGATTAGTTTCTCCCTTCTAAACTGTTCCACAAAATTTTAGATTAGACCTTAAGGACTAAATTGATTACAATTTTTTTATATTTTTGCAATAAATTGAATAAAATATTTTCATATAAGTCCTTTGCAAAAAGATTTATGAAACTTTTTCTTTGATTATTAAAACTGTTTAGTGGGTGATTTTTGAATGTTATACAGATGGATCAAAAAAGCCATGTGAAATATATTTAGTACGACGCAATCTTTTTTTTTTTTTTGTCAACATTTGGGTCACAACTAACCGGTCCATTAGCCTAATTCCTACAAATTGTAGGGTCGGGGACTCAATCCCTGGTGTGATGGTGTCTGTCTTCTGTGGACTTGCCACTAGACCAAGATCACTTCACAGTACGACGCAATCTATTAGTATATTTTAGCTGTCACAGCACTAAATCAAATTGATGTAACATTAATTGTTCCCTAAGATATTATGTAAATTAAGACAGCTGACGTCAATGATAATTAATGACAACATGTATGATTAAGAAATGAAGTATTTTTGTTTTTAAATGATTGGGCCTGGTCTTTAATTTTCTTAATTAATCCTATATTATTATTTACGCAGTACATCTTTGGATTTGGACAAAATTGTCCATGTATTTATCAAAATATTACTATAGAATACTTTGGTTTCAAGAGCAATCAAAAATATTTCGACGGGGGTAAAAACGTCACAACGTTCCGTTTCCAATCGGATAAACGCGTGGGTCGTGTTTTGACCCGGTTAGAAAACACGCGGATCTTCGTTTGAGATGATCACGACCGTCCAATCCATTCTTTTGATATAATCTCGGCCGTTCATTATTTTATAAATATCATCAACTGGTGAAGAAAAACGAAACGTTTTTCTCGCAGAGAATTGAGTTCACCGGAAAGCTCTGGTAGTCCGCCGAAATTTTTGGTATTAGATCGATTTACATAAATCGAGGAACATCAGTCGTCTGTTATCTGATGTTTTTTATATTGACTCGGTGTTTGTATAATTTCTGATTTGATTATAGTCAATCGATCTATCCTCTGAATTGATTATGATGAATCTCATCGGAACACGAATTGATAACAGACGACGTAATGAATCTCATTTGAACACGAATTGATATTTCTCCGCCGTAATAATAATTAAAAAATTATGGTTCCGATTTAATCAGCATGATATTCTTTTGCCGACGTCGGCCATTTATGAACGGCGTACTTTGTAATCTCTAAAATTACAGATTAACAATGTCCAAGGAAAACTAATTCTTATTAAACAATCTATTCGATTGATTTTCTGCGGTCACCGATAGTAAATATTTTCGTTTGATTCGTCGGAGAAGGTGGCTTCGCCGTATGCTGTGCCTGCACGGCGAATATACGGTGACGTCGTTGAAATGAATTATTCGAATAGTAACAATTCAATTTTTTTGGATTCAAAATTATTAGTTATCCGAATCTCTAAAATATTTCCTAATTTTGCTAAAAGATAATTAAATGAATTATTCGAATTTCCTTATTTTGCTAAAATATTTTCTAATTTTGCTAAAAGATAATTAAAATATTTCGTAATTTTACTATAAATTCTTAATGTATAATTCGAATATTCCTTAACAATAGCTTTCAAAATTAGATTTTCTGATTTCGAAATTTAATTTTGATCCATGGTATATTTTATTATAATTTCGAAATTTAATGAATATAACAAAAATAATATTTGTTTTGTTGTAAAATATATTTTGTACTTATAAATGAGATACATGAATAATGAAAATAATTTATAATTTATCTAATCGGGTTGTTAATTAATTTTGCTAATTACCCGTAATTAAGTGTAATCGGGTTGTTAATTAATTTTGGGAAGATATTAAAGCTAGAAATGAAACTGTTTTACGTTTAATTTACCAATCCCTAAAATATCTGGACCAAGTATATTACCTTATTATTTGCAAAAATTTAGGAAATAAATCATCACAAATATTTCTCAAATTCGGCGTGATTATGGGGAGAGATTATAACCGATTTTTGACCAAATTTAATCTGATATCAAAGGATATATTACCAAATCATCAACAAATCATTATGAAATATATTTTCTAACCAAACTTTTATATCTACAATTAAATTTAATACTATAGATATTATTTTTATATTATATTCGGATTTTTAAGGCATATTCTTATTCGGATTTTTAAGGCATATTCGGATTTTATCCTTCCGATACAAGCTAACCCTAATGAAATTCTATAAATACTAGCATTACAGTCTCACATCAACACAGTAATTTTCATGGACACACAAATTGTTTTTCCGTTCACAATGTTATATATACTCTTGCATATTTTTAATATGTTTTTTTGTTTGTGTTTCTTAGTATAAGTAAATGCGTAACGGCTGATATGTTTTTGACTTTTTATCCATCACTTATTATTGATTATTACAGATATTGGATCTGCATCCAAGCGTGGTGGCTACAAAGTTGTTGGCGAGAAAAAGATTCATAGACAATGGGGACCAATTCAACATGATAGCATGTTCGTGGATTCAGTTCATGATCCATGATTGTGTTGATCACTTAGAAGACACCCAAAAGGTTATAAACTTTTTTAAATTTAACCCCTTTCATCTCAAAGACTTAAGATAATAGAATAATTGAGATTTTAAAACCTCAACCAGATTGAGCATTTGAGCTTGAAGCCCCAGAAGAAGTAGCAAGTGGATGTCCACTGAAGTCATTCAAGTTCCTCAGAACGAAGAAAGTCCTCACCGGTGATCACCACAAATCTGGCGCTGTCAACACTAGGACCCCTTGGTGGTTCGTATTAATTTCAATCATAATCACTGCCTAATTGTAGTTTAATTATCATCTGCGTTCAATTTCATAATCAAAATTTGGGAATATAGGGATGGGAGTGTAATATATGGAAATGACTAGGCCGGAATGAGAAGAGTTAGGATTTTCAAGGATGGAAAGCTAAATTCTTTGGTGATGGTTTGTTGGAGCGGGACGAAAGAGGTGTTCCAATCTCCGGTGACATAAGAAACAACTGGTCAGGTTTCTCTCTGTTGCAAGCTCTCTTTGTCAAAGAACACAACTCCGTTTGTGATATGCTTAAAGTAAGTCAGTAAATTGATCCCTTAATTAGGGTTTATTCTCTTTCTTGTGTTGCAAGCAGCGACTCTGTTTACGCCCAATCATACTAAGTTTTAACTTTTCAGGAACGGTATCCAGATTTTGATGTTGAGAAAGTCTACCAGACTGCTAGACTGGTGACTGTAGCAGATATCGCCAAAATTCATACAATCGATTAGGGGTGAAATCTCGCTGGGAGAAATCGCCTTCTTGTCCTGCTGGTACAATCCATTTCTTAGCTTCTTATATAAGAGAATCTTTCAATTTCTCTTTTAACAGATTGCTGCTATGAAGTTTAACATTTTAGTGGCTGTTTGTAAATGAAACAGGGGAATATGAGTATGTGGATGTGGTGATCAGAGGTGAAGTTAAAACCAAAAAAAAGAAAAAAAGGAATGGGGTCTTCATGTTCCACGACATGATAATTTAGTTGGGTAAATTTATATATGGTTTGATATATAATTCAAACAAATCTTAGATTAATTGTATATTTAAGGACTCGGAAAAGGTGTGTTGAAGATATATTTATGTCTTTGCAATAATGGATTTTTTTTTGGGAGAGCGTCATTTGTTTTTTGTTTTGAGAATTGTAACAGTCATTATTTTTAGTTCGAAAAATAGAAATTGTTTAATATATATATAATTTTTTTTTGGACTAAAAATTTATATTTATATTTATTTATTTTTCTGTTTTCAAAGAGAACTCTAATGGCCTTTATTCCAAGGCTTAATAAATCTATAATGTTTATTAATATTATTTACGTGCCTAAAATGTTTAATCCATGTCTATACTATATATAGATGAGTTACTGTTTGATATTTTATTCATATCTTGAAGATTAACAAGTTTTCTAATTTGTATTTCATCAATTTATGTCACAGGTTACCAAGAGATGGTATTAATCTAAGATGTTCTTGAAAATAAGCCAAAAAAAGTATTGGTAGTGCTCGGAAAAGACTTCTTTTTTTTGGGGTGGAAATTTTCCATACTTTAAAAAAAAAAAAAAAGGTTCCAAATAGTTTATCTAAAATAATCCGATTACAAAAATTGAATTTAATTACCCAAAATAAATTTATAAATCAATTTTGACGGCATAATCTAAAATATAATAGAATATTATAATTATCGCATTAAATGTATAATTATTAAAAGAAAATAAATCAATACTAAACTGCAAACAGATTTTCGGCGATTCCAAATTATTAACTCCATCAGTATATAGAATATTCAGAAAACATATCAAGAAAAATATCAATAAAGGCAATGAGGATAAAAAAAGCAGAAAAAATCACATCAGGACATTAAAATTAAAATTTCTTCAAGCGGGTTAGAAATTTAATTCTTTTTTTTTGTTTTTCAAAATTCGTAAGTGACAGTAATTGTTGAACTAGGGGTGTGCAAACGAAAATTTTGGACGGGGTTTTGCGGGAACAGGAACGGAAACGAGACAGGAATTTAGGAATCGAAAAAGAGGTCCTATTTATGGAACATTTCAAATTCGGGACAAGATCGGAATGGGACGGGTGGAGACCGGAAATTTCCAAAAATAAAACTAACCGAGTAATAAATATAAAAAACCTTTTTGCTACTTAATATTTATAATTCATCTATTTACGGTTCAAACACATGTTTCTTTCGGTAAATATTTTCCAAAATAAAGGAACTTACAAAGTCCCACATTATTGACGAACCCGTTAGTATATGAATGGTCGATCAGTCAGGATAATTTGGGTAAATAAAATGTAACAATAAATATTACATATAATTTTACAACAATTATGCAACAAGAGTATATTCCTTTTATAGATTTATCTCAATATCTTTATTTTATTTTTAAAATTCAAATTAATTAAAAAAATTGTAGCAGTACTTTTAAATAAAATTCAAATTGGATAACTAAAAACAAACAAACTAAATAATTGAATGATTAAAATATCAAATATAAACTAATTTTTTAAATAACCTTTAAAATATAAATAATTTAACAAATACATCGATAATAATAATAATTATGCTATCTTTTTAAAAAATAAATATTAATATTTTCGATTTCTTTTAGATTATACTATTAAATTTTATATTTATATTGGCAATTACATTTTAGAAAATATCTATAAATAATAAAAAAAATCCATAAATCTTAATATGAAAGAAAAGAAACAAATAAATAATTAGAAATTGTTTACATATATTTTGTTTCCTAAAATTATGTAACAAAATTTATTCGAATTTATTTAGAGGGGAAATGGTTTACTAAAAGTATGTAACAAGATTCTATAAAATATTTCAAATTTCGTTTTTAGATAGTATGATATTACCAAACATTTTCAACGGGTAACTACTATAAAACAGGATTCGTGTAAAATTGTTTATGGGAATCTAAATGTAATTGATAAGACCGAAACATTCATATAGTTATCCTCAAATGATAAGACTAAAACATTCAATTTTTCCTTACACTTTGAATTTTAAATGTTACTGATAAGTGATAAGACCAAAACATTCATAACAAACTACTATAAAATTTGTAAAAACAAAATGGATAAGTTTAAAATTGACTTAGTGTCAATAGATTTTGATGTGAACAATTAATTCTATATTAATTTAATAGAAAATATGATGATATTTAAAGAAATAATAAATCAAATCTCATTTTTTGGAATGTTATTAATAAATAAAAGTTAAATATACTTTCTTCATATATCATATCTTACCAAATAAATTCAAGTAAAAAAGTTTTAAATATTATGGGACGGCTTATATAGCCGAACGAGTTATATAGTTGGACGGGTTATATAGCTCCAGAAATATTTTCATAAATAAATTAACTTACAAAGTCCCACATTATTGATGAAACCAACATAACTGTATGAAAGATGACAAATACAAAGATGACCTCATTTTGCAAAACAAACCGATCGATTTCAGAAAACAAGCCACGTCTACAGTTTTCACCGACCAAAAACCAATATTCAACACCCACTTACCGGATTAAAAAAATATGTAAGTTTGAAAAGGTTTGTTTTATTTTACCATGTTTCTTTAATATTACTCTATTCCTTACATTCTGAACTATCAATGATTCCTAAATTCTCTGATGGATTGGACAATTTTTATGGGAAAGATCTTCCGAAAGCTATATCGAAATATTTAGTAAATTATTTCGATCTTTAACTTCCTTCTGTTAGCATTTAACCTTATCTCACAGTGTCCACTTGCCAAGCCCGACGTTTTTAATGCAACCAGCATAACTGTATGTACGATAACAAATACTAAGTTGAGCTCATTTTACTAAACAAACCGATGGATATCAGAAAACAAACCACTTTAACAGTTTTAACCGACCAAGAACCAGAAGTAGTTACACAAACACCGGCTACATTTAAAATATACCACAATACACAAATTAATAGCAATCAAAAAACAAAACAGAAAGGCTGACTAAGTATCTTTAAGTTGGAAAAAATTATTTCATTTTCCGCAACTTGCCAAGTGCCACGTTTTTGGATAAACCACCATAACTGTATGGAAAATAGCAGATACTAAGACGAGCTCAGTATATACAACAAACCGATCGATATCAGAAAATATGCCGGTCAACAGTTGTGACCGACAAAGAACCAGCATTAGTGACACAAACACTGGATAAAATTAAAATATACCACAATAAACAATAAATAAAAAAAACTTAACTACAATAACAAAAAGCATCCCCGTGCTACAGCACGGGTTTATAACTAGTTATATGATTATACGTGAAGATAATATACTAGCATTAAAACGTTAGCGTAGATAAAATATAGATTTAATTCTTTCTGTCATAACGAAGACATGATAGTTTTGGCAAAAATCATTTACTGGTGCAGTTAAAACCCATTTTTGTAATTCTATGAAACATATTTCATGAAATTGTTTCAGCATTTCATATAATCCTTTATATATTGTAGAAGCCCCCTTGGTCCAGTGGTTGAGATCAAGGGTGTTGATTATGCTTCTACATCAGGAGGTTTGGCGTTCAATCCCCGGAAGGTGTGATTTATTTGGAGATTTTAAAGAGATTTTAAGGAGACAAGTTTACATGAGATCTTCTGCGTGGAGCAGGTGCAAGCGCTATATGAGTAACCGATGTATTATTTATCATGATTTGTAATTGAATAATAATAATCCAGTGTTAAAAAAAAAAACTCATACTATTAAGCTATTAGCCATACTATTGTTTTTAGTTGTACGTAAAGTAGTTCGCTAAGCCTGGTTCGAAGAACTAAGTTTTACCGGATCCAAAAATAGTTACAGTAAAACTTTTATAAATTAATAGGACTATAATATTTTATTAACTTATCAAATTATTAATTTATTGATAGAATAAATGACTCGAAAAAATTAATTTGAAAAGAAAAAAAATAATATTAATTTATTAAAGTATTAATTTATTGAATATTAATTTATAGAAGTAATACTGTACGAAGCAAAACTATATAAATTAAAGATTCGTGACCAAACGATTGACAATATGGGTAACTGGTGGTATTATTATACAAATATTGTAATAATTTATTTTTCATATAGTTTAAAAGGCTTACTGTCTCCCTCTGTCTCGGCTGCTATATAAAACTCCTGTCTTGGTCAAGGTGCCGTTTCCCAAAAGTCAAGGTGCTGTTTTTGGTCTTCTTGTGAAACAAACTCCTGTTTCTCTCTCAACAAAAGATACAATGCGTAAAGAGGAGGAAAAAGAGAGTGGGAGGAACAAGATGAAGAGTTTTGGAAGCATAAGATCGATATTCATGCACGCGGATGGTGTAGATTGGATGTTGATGGCATTAGGCTTAATCGGAGCCGTCGGTGATGGCTTTACCACTCCTGTTGTAGTTTTTATTTTCAACTCACTACTGAACAACCTCGGTACTTCCTCTTCCAGTAATAAAACCTTCATGCAGACCATCTCCAAGGTCTATCTCTCTCTTTTATGGTCTTTATTTTCTCTCTTTTCTTTGTAAATAGACATGACCTTCTTACTTCTTAGGCCTCATTGGTTTATTCATCCGGATGGGCATCCAGATCTAGCATCTTTATTAAACATTCACATACAACATCATAATAGGATTAGGTTATATTTCTAATGATGATGTAATAGACGACAAAAAAAAAAAAAAAAAGAGAAATCTTTGAAAATCCGTAAGGAAAAACACTAATGTCTTCTTTCTTATTACACATTGGATAATTAACAGAATGTTATAGCTTTGCTTTACGTGGCTTGTGGAGCTTGGGTGCTATGTTTCCTTGGTAAGTCTTTATAGACCATGTTTCTTTCCTTTATCAAGGAAAAAGACACATCAATAATTATTTGGTGCATTTCAACAGAACTAATTTTTATTTAATTTTATGGGATGGGTTTTATATTTAAAAACAAAATAGAAGGATATTGTTGGACAAGAACAGGGGAGAGACAAGCGGCACGAATGAGAGAGAAGTACTTAAGAGCAGTGTTAAGACAAGATGTGGGTTACTTTGATCTTCATGTCACAAGCACTTCTGATGTTGTCACTAGTATCTCTAGTGATAGTCTCGTTATTCAAGACTTTCTCAGTGAAAAGGTCTAAACTTTGCATCTTTATCTATCATCTTAATCATGTTTTTTTTTCTTTCCTAAACCTGATTTTGATGATATTTATTTCAAGCAGTTACCAAACTTTGTGATGAATGCATCTTCGTTCGTCGCAAGCTATATTGTGAGTTTCATCTTGTTGTGGAGACTCACAATCGTAGGCTTCCCGTTCATCATCCTCCTCATAGTCCCTGGACTAATGTATGGACGAGCCCTCGCCAGCATCTCAAGGAAGATACGCGAGCAGTACGATGAAGCTGGTTCTATAGCTGAACAAGCCATCTCATCGGTCCGAACTGTTTATGCATTTGGCACTGAGAACAAAATGATAAAGAAGTTCTCAACTGCACTTAAAGGGTCAGTGAAGCTAGGGTTGAGACAAGGGCTAGCAAAAGGTATTGCCATTGGGAGTAATGGTGTCACTTATGCTATTTGGGGGTTCCTAACTTGGTACGGAAGTCGGATGGTTATGAACCATGGCTCCAAAGGCGGTACTGTCTTCGTAGTCACTAGTTGCATCACCTATGGTGGCGTGTAAGTAATTATGTTTCATGCTCTTTGGTTTTCTTGACACAAAAGAAACCATTGTGTTGTCTTTATAATCTTTGGTATCTTAAATTTTTTCAGATCACTTGGTCAGAGTTTATCGAATCTCAAATATTTCTCAGAGGCATTTGTAGCATGGGAACGGATTTTGGAAGTGATGAAAAAAGTCCCCGATATAGATTCAGACAAATTGGAAGGTCAGATTCTTGAGAGATTTAAAGGAGAAATCGTGTTCAACAACGTGAAGTTTACCTACATGTCTAGACCCGAAACCTCTATATTTGACGATTTATGTTTGAGAATTCCATCTGGGAAAACTGTGGCACTGGTGGGCAGAAGTGGATCAGGAAAATCGACCGTTATATCGCTTTTACAAAGATTTTACGACCCGGTGGCAGGAGAGATTCTTATTGATGGTGTGCCCATTAATAAGCTGCAAGTGAAATGGTTGAGATCGCAAATGGGTTTGGTTAGCCAAGAGCCAGCGCTCTTTGCGACATCTATAGCGGAGAACATATTATTTGGCAAAGAAGACGCATCCATGGATGAAGTAGTGGGAGCTGCCAAGGCCTCAAATGCTCATGGTTTCATTTCTCAGTTCCCTCTTGGTTACAAAACTCAGGTTATATTCATAGTATAAGAACAAATTGATTATAGTTTATTTTTGAAAAAATATGATGCTAAAACCGTATGTTGTGCTTCTTTTTTTTTTTAAAGGTTGGGGAGAGAGGAGTGCAAATGTCAGGAGGCCAGAAGCAAAGGATCGCAATTGCACGAGCGATGATTAAATCACCAGTAATTCTTCTCCTAGACGAGGCAACAAGTGCTCTGGACTCTGAATCTGAAAGGGTAGTTCAAGAAACCTTAGACAATGCTTCTATTGGTCGTACCACTATCGTTATTGCCCACCGCCTCTCTACTATTCGCAATGCTGATGTTATCTGCGTAATCCATAATGGTCACATTGTCGAAACTGGATCGCATGAAGACCTCCTGGAGAGGATAGATGGTCAATACACTTCTCTTGTCCGCTTACAACAAATGGAGAATGAAGAAGATGTTAACATCAATGTAAGTGTGATAAAGGGCCAAGTCTTGACTTTAAGCAAAGATTTGAAGTATAGTCAACCTAACTCTGTTAGTAGCACGAGTTCAAGCATTGTTACGAATCTTGCCCATTCGATTCATAAGGATAATAAGCCGCTTGTGCCATCATTTAAGAGATTGATGGCAATGAATAGACCAGAGTGGAAGCATGCATTATATGGTTGCTTAAGTGCAGCTTTATTTGGGATCATACAACCAATTTCCGCATATTTTTCGGGAGCAGTAATATCAGTGTTTTTCCTAACGAGTCATGACCAGATCAAGGAGCAAACAAGGATCTATGTGTTGTTATTTCTCGGTTTAGCTATATTCTCTTTCTTGACCAATATTAGTCAACATTACAGTTTTGCATTCATGGGCGAATACCTAACAAAACGTATTAGAGAACATATGCTCTCAAAGATACTGACGTTTGAAGTCAATTGGTTCGATGTAGATGATAACTCAAGTGGTGCAATTTGCTCCAGGCTAGCAAAAGATGCTAACGTGGTATGTCTTCCACTTTATAATTATTTAAACTTTAATGAACAATTTTTTTACAATTTCTTGATATTTGAATGCTTTTTGTGATAGGTGAGATCAATGGTTGGCGATCGGATGTCATTGTTCGTACAAACCATATCAGCAGTGAGCATATCTTGCATAATTGGTTTGGTCATCGCTTGGCGGTTAGCCATCGTGTTGATTTCAGTGCAACCACTAATTGTTGTGTGCTTCTACACTCAACGTGTTCTGCTCAAGAGCTTGTCCGAAAAGGCCAACAAAGCCCAAGATGAAAGTAGTAAATTAGCCGCGGAAGCTGTATCAAACATACGAACCATCACTGCCTTCTCGTCACAAGAACGGATCATACAACTACTAAAAAAGGTCCAAGAAGGTCCGAGGAGAGAAAGCATCCACCAATCATGGTTAGCAGGGATCGTGTTGGGGACTTCTAGAAGCCTTATAACATGTACTTCGGCTTTAAATTTTTGGTATGGTAGTAAACTAATCGTTGATGGGAAGATGGTGTCAAAAGCATTCTTTGAGATATTTTTGATCTTTGTGACTACGGGTCGGGCTATTGCCGATGCTGGGACCATGACGACAGATCTAGCCAAGGGCTTGGATGCAGTTGGGTCAGTGTTTGAAGTGTTAGATCGTTGCACAACCATTGAGCCAGAGAATCCAGATGCATACGTCCCCGAAAAAATAAAAGGACGAATTAGCTTTCTCAATGTGGACTTCGCTTACCCAACACGGCCCGATGTAACTATATTCAAGAACTTCTCCATTGATATTGACGAGGGGAAGTCAACAGCAATCATAGGTCCAAGCGGGTCTGGTAAATCCACAATAATTAGCTTGATCGAGCGGTTCTATGACCCGTTAAATGGTATTGTTAAAATCGATGACCGCGATATAAGGTCGTATCATCTAAGATCACTTCGTCAACACATAGGTTTGGTTAGCCAAGAACCAACGCTATTCACTGGGACGATCCGAGAGAACATCATGTATGGAGGAGTATCTGGCAAGATCAACGAGTCCGAGATTATCGAGGCGGCGAAAGCGGCAAACGCTCATGATTTCATCACATCACTATCAGATGGTTACGACACAAATTGTGGAGACAGAGGAATACAATTATCTGGTGGTCAAAAACAGAGAATAGCAATTGCACGTGCAATTATCAAGAACCCATCAGTGTTGCTTCTTGATGAAGCTACGAGCGCTCTGGACAGCCAATCAGAGCGCATGGTGCAAGACGCGCTTGTGCGTTTGATGGTTGGGAGGACAAGTATTGTGATCGCACATAGGCTTAGTACGATCCAAAACTGTGACACGATAACTGTTTTAGACAAAGGAGAAATTGTCGAACGTGGGAACCATCGTTCATTGTTGGCAAAAGGTCCTACGGGGGTTTATTACTCTTTGGTCAATCTCCAAAATACTCTCGGTTGAAGGTGGAATGTACGATAAAACAAAATCTTTAAATGTTATAATAAGTTCCTATAATTGTACTATTGGATTTTAAACCGAACTTTTATTAGTGTAGTATTCATAAAGCTATATATTATTTTAATTTTAGTGGTCAGCACTAAATCTATACTGATGTTGTATAATTATTTCCTGTGATATATGTAAAGACAGCTAAAGTCAATGGTCAACTGATTGTTAGTTATCTTGCGAAGAAGATATGATTCGATCCTTTTCTTAGGATCTTCAGTTGCACGTAGATGTATGTGTACCTTCCCCCAATATTTAATGGAAAACACGATTTGCATCATCTGCATTGGTAACATGTCAGACTAAGATATATTATTTGTTTTAAAATGATAGAATTGGTCCTTCAACAAAAAAAAAAAAAAGGGATCAGATTAGTCTTTAGTTAATTGTATATTTGTATGACAGATGACCTACTGATGACTATACGTGAAAGATAATGATCAAATTAGTCTATACGTGAAAAAAAAAATGATCAAATTAGTTTATCCGTGAAAGGTAATGTACTTATGCTACATACAATTAACTAAAGACTAATCTGATCCTTTGATTCTTAAACTAATAATAAGCTGAAATTATGTTAATTACTTAATTAACTTTAGAAAATCCAAAAGTAAAATGTTAGCTTGAATATGTTTAACACCCAAAAAAATTTATTTTAAAATAATGTGCACAAATATTTTACATCTAAATCTAATTATTTCATGCGCATCTTTATATTGTGTCAGCTCTGAGAACTTTATAATTAATGACCAAACTTACAAATCAATAGTAACCTTTCTTACAAACAGATTGTGAATTAAGCGGAAATTAACATAATTGTTTATGAAAGAAAAAGAAAAAGAAACAGCAAACATGAAAGTATATGAAGTTCATAAAGAAATTAGATTTAATTTGAAACCTGATTGACGACTAGCTTAATCTCATATTTGTTTTTTTTTTTGGTAGGAACAATTATTATAATTTTTTGTAACTAGCTCGCGTAGTCCGATAAGCTGTCTACACATGGTATAATAAATAATATATATATAGAACAACAATCATAAAGATTTAAGACGTGAGAATAAATAATAACATTACATGAGAATATCCACAAAACTAAATGAAAAAAAAAAAAAAAACAGATAACCTTTCGCCCTTTAAGAGGGAGTTGTTGTTTCGTTTTGGTCGTTTCTCTGAAACAGAAAAGAAGATGAAGATGAAGTGTTGTCGAAGCATAAGATCGATATTCAGTCACGCGGACGGTGTAGATTGGATGTTGATGGGATTAGGGTTAATCGGAGCCATCGGTGATGGCTTCATCACTCCTATTCTATTTTTCATCACCAGCCTGTTACTGAACGATCTTGGTAGTTTCTCTTTTAACGATGAAACTTTTATGCAAGCCATTTCCAAGGTCTTTTCTGTCCTTTTTTTTTGTTCTGAAAAGAATGTAAAATTTATTCAAATACAAAAAAAACAGGTTTACAATGAATGTGACTTTAAATCTATGTGTTTTTTTTTAGATTAGAGAAGAAAAAACATAGTAGTTGAGTTAGGAGCTGAGTTTTTAGAGAAATGCTTAGGAACATAATATAGGACTATAATTTAAAAAAAAATATTACATGACTTATTTTGTATATTTATAGATTACTTTGAGTAATAAGTAACTGAAACTTAGATCATGACAGAGAGTTGTAGGAGTTTCAGCCAACAACTTCTTAGAAATTTAACCTTAACAAAGAAAATCAAAAGATAGACCAAGCATGATCAGCGCGCGTCTTAGTAAAATCCAAATGTGGTAAAAAATGTATAATTTATCAGATTACAACACATACCAGTTACTTATATTTATATATATATGGAAAGAGTACTAATATATCTACTGTATCTTCTTTTTGCAAATCGGATAAATTAACAGAATGCTGTAGCTATGCTTTATGTGGCTTGTGGATCTTGGGTGATATGTTTCCTTGGTAAGTCTTTATGGATCGTATTTCTTTCGCTTTATTTATCCAGAAAAAAAAATCAAACTAAAATATTAATTTGGTGCAGTTAAATATAACTGATTTTGTTTAATTTTGTGGATGGGTTAAAATCTTAAAAAAACAAAACAGAAGGATATTGCTGGACCAGAACAGGGGAAAGACAAAGCAACAAGAATGAGAGAGAGGTACTTAAGAGCAATGTTAAGACAAGATGTGGGTTACTTTGATCTTCATGTCACAAGCACTTCTGATGTTGTCACTAGTGTCTCTAATGATAGTCTCGTTATTCAAGACTTTCTCAGTGAAAAGGTCTCACTTTTTTTTCTATCACATTAGTCATGTTTCTTGTTTTTAAACCAGTTTTTGATGATTTTTTTTTTTTATTTCAAACAGTTACCAAACTTTTTGATGAATGCATCTGCGTTTGTCGGAAGCTACATAGTAGGTTTCATCTTGCTGTGGAGACTCACAATCATAGGCTTCCCATTTATCATTCTCCTCTTGATCCCTGGACTAATGTACGGACGAGCTCTCATCGGCATATCGAGGAAGATACGCGAGGAGTACAATGAGGCTGGTTCTATAGCTGAACAGGCCATCTCGTCGGTTCGAACCGTCTACGCATTTGGTAGTGAGAAAAAGATGATAGAGAAGTTCTCAACTGTGCTTCAAGGGTCAGTGAAGCTAGGGTTGAGACAAGGTCTAGCCAAAGGAATCGCCATTGGGAGCAATGGTATTACTTATGCTATTTGGGGGTTCATGACTTGGTATGGAAGTTTGCTGGTTATGAACCGTGGCTCCAAAGGCGGTACTGTCTCAACAGTCACAGTTTGCATCACCTTTGGCGGCACGTAAGTTATTATGTTTAAGGCCATTAGGACTTCGTGACACAAACCATCTTTTAGTTTTGATTATTGGTATCTTACATTTTCAGAGCACTTGGTCAAGCATTGTCGAATCTCAAATATTTCTCAGAGGCGTTTGTAGCCGCGAAACGGATTATCAAAGTAATAAAAAGAGTCCCCGATATTGATTCAGACAACTTGGAAGGTGAGACTCTAGAGATAATTAGAGGAGAATTTGAATTCAACCACGTGAAGTTCACCTACCCGTCAAGACCCGAAACCCCAATCTTTGACGATTTATGTTTGCGAATTCCTTCTGGAAAAACTGTGGCTCTGGTTGGTGGAAGCGGATCAGGAAAATCAATTGTGATATCACTTTTACAGAGGTTCTATGACCCGATCGCAGGCGACATTCTCATTGATGGTATGCCCATTAATAAGCTACAAGTGAAGTGGTTGAGATCGCAAATGGGTCTTGTTAGCCAAGAGCCATCGCTCTTCGCCACATCGATAAAGGAAAACATATTATTTGGTAAAGAGGATGCAACCATGGATGAAGTAGTGGAAGCAGCCAAGGCCTCAAATGCTCATAATTTCATTTCTCAGTTCCCAAATGGTTACGAAACTCAGGTTATATTCCTATTTCAAGAACAAATTGATTATTGTTTTCTTATTTTAGTTTGATGATGAGGTTGTATATTTGGTTTTTGCGTAAAACAAAAAGGTTGGGGAGAGAGGAGTACAAATGTCGGGAGGCCAAAAACAGAGGATCGCAATTGCAAGAGCGATAATCAAATCACCGATAATTCTCCTTTTAGACGAGGCCACAAGCGCATTAGACTCAGAATCCGAAAGGGTAGTCCAAGAAGCTTTGGACAATGCCTCTGTTGGTCGTACAACTATTGTTATTGCCCACCGCCTCTCTACCATCCGTAATGTTGATGTTATATGTGTAGTCCATAATGGTCGCATTGTTGAAACTGGATCGCATGAAGAACTCTTGGAGAGGTTAGATGGTCAACCAAGACTTCACAAATAGTGGAATGGGATGGTTATGGATA